>OZ024904.1:31383272-31521102 GCA_964017125.1 Flabesymbios commensalis | reverse complement strand
TGACAAAATATAATAATTTAATTATAGAATATCATCGATTGCATATATAGCAATTTTCAATTAGACATTGTGGCTGGTACATTTTAATAAAATATATGCGGGTATACAAAACAAACCCTGTAAAACTATGAGTAAGAAATTTGTCACGAATTTCGGTTGGTAACTGATTAATTGCATTAGGAATATTGTGAGAAATACATTTGGTAGCAAATACATGATTCACTTTCGTTGGAGTTAGATCATCACTGCGTCTAGTGTTGTATCTGGATTGCCTGTTAAAAATCAAGTTTTGAAAATAATCCGGTAAACTCTTTGTTAAATATTTATAATAAAAATAATTTTAACTGATTAAGTTTTAATATATCCTGTATTTTTAAAAGATTAAGTTTGATATAAATTGGATCCGTATGTGCTAAATATTTACTTTGTGTTATAAATCTCACTGCTCTCTTTTGTAATTTCTTAATTCTTTCATAGTTATGTCCCCAAATTAAAATGCCATAATTTACATGTGGCAAGAATAATGAATTATACAACTGGAGCAAAACATTCCTGGAAAGTACATATTTCAATTTATTGATAATTCTGAGAGTTCGTGAAAGTTTACAGGATAGTTTCTCTAAGTGATCATTCCAATTTAAATTATCATCTGATCTGAATTCTAAAAAATCTATCACTTTTGAGTAACTAATAACAGTATTTTCGATCTGTATTTCCGGAATTGATATTTTACGTTGTACTTTGTGAAATATACAAAATATTTAAAGACAATATATTGAGTTTTAACCATGTAATAATTTTATCTAGCACCATATTATTTATGTTTGCAGTTTCCTTGTTATTAGTGTTTATGTGTGCTATAATTGTTGTATCATCGGCGAATAATATAAATTTAAAAAGGTTACTTGATTTAACAATATCATTTATATCAATTAAAAACAACAGGCACATATAATTCAAATGGGCCTAATAGCTTTACTAATTAATTTATTCCAGGAACGGACCTCATTAAAGGAACCATGTTGTGTCGTGTGCTATCTAATGCTTGAGTCACAAATCCAATTCTGCCGTCGTCCGATGATCTGCCGATGTTTTTTTCGCTCATCGGGCCAACGGCTAGCCGGTGATAGCACGGACATCGGACGGCGGCAAAATTTGACCGGTGACTCGGGCATTAGCAATATGGCCTACTTAGCGTGTTCGGTTAAAATAAACAATAGTGATATTAGGCCTATGCATTTTCTTGCCCAAAAGAGTATAATTCTGAAACAGTGTATATACTATTAATATGCACACACATATTATAATTAACTTCAGAATTAGGCCACCTGCTAAAAAGTGATGCTTTCGAATTGTGAACAATGTCTAAAAATATAAGATACTAACGATGATGATGTGACATAACAGTAAATCGTGATATACCACGAACGAACTGCATACATTTTTAAAACGATCAACTCTAGAATATCAGATTATACAAATGATGGGGCCTACACATCCGATTATGATAATGTAAGTAATGTTCCTGATATTGATGATGCCTGGAGAAAGTGGAATTATCTTGTGATGGGTATACTTCATAAATGTGTGCCTAAAATAACAATTAAAGACTAATCTCATTGGCTTAATGGAGAATTTCAACACCTCCGAAACCAAAAACATGCGGCATGGTCATCTGCTGAAAGATGGTAAAATTCTCCATTGAGCCAATGATAATTCAAATATCTCCGAAACAAATTATGCAAAAATCATATTCAAACATATACCAAGTGTACTAAACTATTTAGACAAAGTATGCTATGTTTAATTTATACTTTCACTCTGTTTATTCTGATACTAATGATGATATATCAATGCCTGATATAACAGAACAATTAATCATAAGTTTGTCAACTATTAAGTTTACTGAGTATGATGTTATAAATGAGATAAACAATTGGACATTAGATAGAGGTACATCACAAAATAATACACCTCTCCTTATATTACATAATTATGCTACAACAATTGCACAATCACTAGCTGTACTGTTTAATCGAAGTTTGTGAGTGGGTAAAATACTTTCTATATCGAACCCATACGCAAAAAAAGAAATGGTTGAAAACTATAGACCAATTTCGCTGTTAAATAATGTAAGTAAATTATTAGAAGGTCTTGTTTTTAACCATGTTTATTAATCATGCCCAACATCCAGTTGTTCACAAAAAGTCAACTACCTCAAATTAGTATGTGATATTGGTATAGAATAAATACTATGATTATAAGAGTTATTGTTTTATGCTATGTTGTTATGTTATTGTTGTTGTTTTTGTTGTTGTTTTTGTTGTCGTCGTCGTCATTGTTGCTGTTGTGTCATTGTTGTTATCATCATCATCATCATCATCATCGTCATCGTCATCGTTATTGTTATTGTTATTATTATGTGTGGTAAGTAGTCTTAGTGGAGGTCTTTAGACACCTGTTATTGTCTGCCAGCCATAGCATATTTTTTTAACTCTTGTTCTCTGTGATTTATGGAGTAAAATACCATTGTCAAGACAAATCGAGATAAATAAATAAAATAAATGACCTTAGACGGGTTATAACCCAGCTGGATTAACGGCAAGTGATACGATTGGCCTACAATGCATCAGAATGTCAATTAATTATATTCCATGTGCATGACAAACAGAAATTCAACATGTTCGACAATATAGTATATACATGTACATTATATCTGGCTTGGTAAAATTAGAATGTGCAGTCATTGTTCGTCTTTGACTATTAAATACTCTAATCCGAATTCTTGCAGATAAACGACATGTTTAAATAGCAAAATACCATGGAATATGCAAAAATCACGATTGAGCTATTGCATATCACTCATTCTCTACTCCGTTAGACTCATTTTATATTATGTGAATGAATGAATGAATGAATGAATGAATGAATGAATGAATGAATGAATGAATAAATGAATGAATGAATGAATGAATGAATGAATGAATGAATGAATGAATGAATGAATGAATGAATGAATGAATGAATGAATGAATGAATGAATGAATGAATGAATGAATGAATAAATGACGGTGGCAATACTGAATTTTTTGTGTGGGCAGAGAAGAAACTATTTTTTGAAACTTGAATATCAAAAGATAACCAGTGTAGAACAGTGAATATCAACGTATTGCTCAGCCAGGCGTCTATAATTGTGATATAATTGTGATACCAATTTTTATTCATATAATTCGAATTAAAATACATCATGTGATGTATAATGCGATAAAGGTTTAAGTTGATGTAATCTGTTGTGATTTTATATTTTCGTTTTCTTACCTAGCGGTTGGTTGTCACGCTTAGCCACAAACCACCCAGTCGGGTCCCACAACCTCGTAGCTTCAAAAATATTTTCATTAATTATCCAATTCTCTTCCTTCATCCATTCTAATATTTCCGTATAATCATCTGGCTGTATATTAGTAATTGTTATATCACCCATCATAGACTGGTAATGATCTGAGAAATACGAAACAATTATAAGCCATTCGTAGAAATTAGGAATCATTGATTGACATACTACATTATAGTTTATAACAGCCCACTCAAATAAAGCAGTATTATGTAGAACATAATTCCAATCAGAAAAGTAAACACGAAATATAATGCTAATTATATTACACTTGTTTAATCACTTACAAGTCTATCGTTTTAGTTTCTGTGTAATAAGTGTAATAATACTGTTTATGGCCAATATATTTCTGATGAATTATATACTTCATTCATTTACATGGTCTAGGGAGACCTACCGTTCCTGCTCATTGGCATGCATTGATTTAACTAAAAAAAAACATTCTAAACCATGTAAACAGACTGGATTGTGTCAAGTGTATCAAAACTACATGTATTCATTCTACTATTTCAGCATTGATATTAAAAAGAGCGTATTGGTATTTGGGTTATATATTGTACAGAAAGGATACTTTGTTGGAATAAATATTTCATTAAAATATATAGGCGTAATTTGGTAAAGTAGATTTATTAAGCTCTGATTATATAGTAGTTTATCTCGATATGAATAACAGAGAGAGTTGACATGATAATGATTCGAATAGCTTACCTCAACTGAGTGCCACCAATAGCTGTTGTAAAACCACCAGAATAAGAAAAAAACGTCTTCTCTTCGTGACAGGGATCGAATACAGGTCACTTGCCGAGGTGAGTAACGGTACTGCGACAAGGGTTGAAAGCAATTGCATGGATCAGTAGGACTGCGACGGATCTATGTCCGTGTGCCCGCTTGTCAAGGGGTGATTGTGCGCCGTCAGAGGCAGAAGGACCGCTTTTATACGAGGCCCGGGAAACACAGGGCATGTAAGGGGCTACATCTAATGTTGGTGTAATCTTGGACCAGCGTCGCAGACGGTGGGCCAAGATTACACCAGCATTGGATCCATATATCTTGTGTTATGCGGGGACGTAGGCTGCTCGTGATTCACGACATTACCACAGAGCAAACACAGCAAACACGAAGCATTCACCCAATGTTGAGCGAATGTTGCGCCAGCGTCGTAGATGGTGGACCCGCATCGATTTAACAATGTGACAATGTCTCGTGTTTTTTTAGATATAACAGATCAATGCGTGATAAGCGGTAGTCCGAAAGTTATTTCCTTCCTACTTTTTTATGCTGTAGCCAATCAAATAATGGAAAATAGAAAGTTCATTCAAATTGTAGACGCATCAAACATTAAACGAATAAATTACCCAAGTATGAGAAAGATATAAATGGGCACATCGGGATGGGACAGAATATAAGTTAACATGATGGTGAATTTGAGCTGCACCTAATGTGTTGTGATCAACAAGCTTTATTAAACATGTTTCTTGATCATTTATCTTTGTTGTAGAATTGCTGTAAAAAAACAACTCCCACTCACGGCAAATGGACAGAATATGAGCATATCACGATAAGATTATCTACTATTTTGAATAATTGACTTATATCTCCCGAAATCGCTACCGCGATCCACAGCTCCAATATTTATTTTATTTACTTTGATAATTATAAATGTTAAATTTGTAATGGATAATACATTAGCACATAGTTTCACCTCACACATATATATTTCATGTACCTGATAACGAGCAGTATTATTAGAAGCAACGAATATTACTAGAAATATTATCATAACTTATCTTTAACGTACGATTATTAGGAAATTGTAAAAAAAAATTCAAATACATTTTATATTCAAAGACAGGCCATTATCACAGGTCAATAGATCAGCCGCTTAAATTATTGTTGTTAGAGTGCCCCGTTACTATTTATTACTTCAATCCCAAATGCTCAGAAAGAAGCATGTGATCTATGTTGATTTTATACAGCTGATTAGTTGATCGACGTTGGTTTTGTCAGACATGGCCATTCTGATCTGGTGGCAATCACGCCTTGGGGCAATCACATGAAAAGCTCCTTTATGAACCCTGCCTCTCCTAGAATACTCAAATGCAATGAATCTGGTGACAAGAAAATAATATATAATATAAAGGGTCTTGCAAATTTCTGCAAAAAAATCTGACTGTGAGTAAGAATTTTACTAATATACCCTGTACATAATTAAGATTTATAGGCCTATTATACTGATAAAAAGAGCCGGGTAAACCTTCGAAAAAGCGGCATTCAACTGTAAAAGCAGCACCAGCTGGAGTGTCCTGGATCAATTCGCAATGTTTGAGTCTGACATTGCTACCATGGACGCCGGAAGACACGCTCGATGACAGCCGCCGATCACAAGAAATACGGCCTTCCTTTTTTGACAGCTCGCCTATACAGAAATATCCGAATGCACGAAGCCATTACATACATTATCATGACATTATGCTATATTGCTTTAAAGCTTAACATGTGACCACCATAGAGTAAAAAGCTAAAAAAAAGCTGATCAGCTCTGGCGGATCTGGTGCTCGTACCCCGCTATCGGTATTCAGATTCCAATGCAACATATTTCCCCCCCCCCGCTTTTTTTCCCTCTCTCCCTCCCTCTTTCCTTTCTTCCTTCTTTCTTTCCATTCTTCCTTTTTTCTTTATTTCATTTATTCATTTACTCAATCAATCGTTCATTCATTCATTCATTCATTCATTCATTCATTCATTCATTCATTCATTCATTCATTCATTCAATTATTCATTCATTCATTCATTCATTCCTCATAGCATTTGTACAACGTTGGCCCAACACATTCGACGTTGGTCCAAGATAGTATAAATATTATACAAATGCTTTTGTGTTTACTGAGGTGTAAAATATTTCGTACCATAATCATTCAACAGGAAATAAAATGACAATATGTAGCTGTGCATAGACCTGCCGTCTCTAACTCACTGTTTAACTGGATACAATATATTTTCGCTGCAACTTCTCTTTATTGTTTTTCCCATGATAGATAAGAGTAGGATTATGTTTTTATATTGCTTTTGATTAATTATATACCCAATCATATTGAGCGTATATTGTGTTCACGATGGGGTTGCGATGTATTTGTATGTTTACAACTTGGCTGTAAAGTGTGATGATTAAGCAGTGAGTAAAATCCATTCGTTGATTTTTTTGTTGGGTGCAGCGTTTCTTCATTGCGAAAACGACGAATCAACCACCTACATATAAGATGCAAAATAATCATATATATACAAAATGAACTTTATCCAAGACACAGACTGATAGCAGCCAAGCCACCGATTGGGAAATTATTGTTTTCACAATGTATAGATTGAAAATACACAAACTATTCGCAGAGAGATTGCTTTCCAACGCAGAGTAGTCTGCGATGAAGTAAAGGTTTCTTTTCCGGAGTAGGTTACAAAGATCCATCTCAATGTAGCCAATTAATGTAAAGGTAGACCCGTGAAGACGTATACGAGTTCCACTCTCTAAATCTGTTTTAGTTATCATCTGTTTTTATAACACATTCCAGCCAACACGAAGCAATGAGCCATTGTTTATTAAATGTTGGGCCAGTGTCGTAGACGGTGGGCCAACATTGCAACAGCGCTGCGTTGGGAATCAATCGCTCTGCGAATAGTTTGTGTATTTTCAATATATACATTGTGGAAACATCAATTTCCCAATCTGTGCCTTGGCAGCTACCAGTCTGTGTCTTGCACAAAGTTCATTTTGTTGTATATCTCCGATCAAAGACATAATCTGATTGTTTTGAGACTCCGCAGTATATATATGAGTGGCAATTTAGCACAGACAATTCTGATTATTTGATTTGTCGTTTTCGCAATAAAGAAACGCTGCACCCAACAAAAAAATCGAATATAGCAAACAGGAGCAAACACGAGACGTTCAACCAATATTGGTTTGATGTTTGCCTACCGTCTGCAAAGCTGGCTCAAATTCAAACCGACAGGGAGAGGCTGGACAATGAGTGTCTGCCCACAACCAGAAGATATCACCCCTTTGAACCATCGTCGGCATTACCAAACCTACACGGAATCAGAGAATGTGTACAGGGCCCGTATTCTCGTACAAGTTACGATATATCGTAGGCTTCGGATTGGTCGAGATGTCCATCTCGACCAATCCGAAGCCTACGATTTCTCGTAACTTGTACGAGAATACGGGCCCTGCAGATCTCTGATAGAATGTAGCCGTGGTGTGTTTGCTTTGGTGGTCGTCTCTGTGTGACCTGTTGACATGATCGTGCTCACCAACCAGGATATTCACTCAGTGGCATGTACGCCAAACAGCAAAATGCCATCAGGCTTTGTAACCATGTAATCAGGTAATGGGGCTGGGGGCTCAGATACAGTATGCATCAGAGCTATGCAGAAGTATGTCGTCGTCAAGAATTCACAAATAGGGTCAAATAAAACCTACCTAAAATTTGAAAAATCAGATTATAGAGAATATTTTTTCACACCAATTTATTTCCCGTTTTGCTTCAGCAGTTGTGAGTCTGGGCTTAACGGTAATCATTTGGCGATGTCTTCGCGACAAAATAATTTGTCACCAACTGTTCGCTGATTGAAGAGATTTTGTGTTGATGACTAATAGTCCAGTCATTAAAAATCTCAGGTTCAACAAAATTACTTCAATTTGTTTTTTTGGCAAATTTGAAATCATTGGGACATGTATTTTATAGAGAGAAAAAGTTTACCGAAAATGTCTTTGGGAAAAGTGCCTAAATACGCTTTTTTTCAAGATGGCCACCGAGATCACATGGTAAATCTTATTTTTTGCATTATCTTATATTAATATATATGTTTTAATTAGCACAAAAATGCTACCGTATCCCCGCGCATAAACGTGCATGCACTTATAAGTGAAATTCGAAAGTTTTAGGCATGGCTCCAAAAATATTCGTGTTTGTTTATCAGTGCATGCACTTATATTCGAATACTACGTGCATGCACTTATATTCGAAAATTACTACGTGTATCACTGTGTAACTAAGGACATATACTGCATGTGAGAATAATGTTGATATGACTGTATTGACATATAGAGACTATATTACTAGTATATGCCCGTAATAAAATATATATTATGTTGATCGGAAACACAAAGTACATTATTATTCGTATTTATTAACGGGTAGATAGATATTAGGAGAGAATTGCTCCATAATATAGATATGCGCCAACAGTTCAAGCCGTCAAAGCGACAGGGTACAGGTGTGGTAGCTGAAAACGAAACGAATCGGGCTTTAGGCCACCTTTGTGCACATATAGGCTAAACTGGGCCAGGAGAACCTCCTGAGGATGGTGAGATGATTGAGATGACACTGTCCTCCAGACACAGGATTCGAAATTCGAGCCCTGGCGGTCTGAGGTCGAGCACGCTACCTCTCGGTCACGGAGGCTCCCCACAATACTGACTTTCACACGTGGATGGGGAAGAAACATTTTTTGTTTGGTAGCTGAAAAACGTAGACAAATGAAGTGTGATATGACAGCTCAGGTAGTGTCAACACCTATTACCTAGAGTCACTCCCGCAAGTTAACTTCAAAGTAATAATCAGTGATTACTAGCGTTAGCTCAGTTTACTTTGGCTAGGAATAAAGCAAATAATAACGATTTTACCGAATTCAAAGAAATTTTAAATTTATTTTTATGTTCGAATATATGTGCATGCACTTATTTTCGAAAACTAAGTGCATCTTCAAATATAAGTGCATACACGTTAATGCGCGGGGATACGGTACATTTGTTGAGCTAAAATCCAAAATGGCTGCCATTTATTACGTTTCCGACGTAAGATATGCACATAAACCTGTGGTGCAGTCAAGCTGTACAAGTATGGCTCAGTGTGGCATTAGAACATAATTAATGGCATCGTGACTTGGTAAATGCTAGATAACCTGTCGCTCACCATATGTTGGCTCGGAAGCCTTCGCGTTACTTATCATGTAGGCACGTATGGTGTTTTTACAATGGAGAAGATTTATCTGCCCTAATTTAGGGGGGGGGGGACAATAAGGCTAATTGGGGCAAATAAATTTTGTTAATTAAAATTTAAAAGCCCATTTGAAATTTTCTGGGCCAAGGCTTGTGCCAAATTTGTCGTTGACCTAACCATAATAGAGTGTTCTGCATAACATAACATTTATACTTATTCTTGCAGTATAATAGATGATCATTTGGTTGCTGCTCATCTACACAAAGCACTGTGCAGCCTGTTCCAACCAGACACAGACGGCACGCGTGTATCAAAATGCAGACAGCTCTCTCAGGAAACACAAGGACTTGACCCAATGCTGTTTAAATATTGGTCCAGGGCCGTTGGTGGGGGGGGGGGCAATATTGAAACAGCATTGGGTCAAATCCTGGTGTTTCCTGGGCTCCACACAGGTGTCTGTCTACACCCACCCCTCCCCTCCATAATATTTTCGCCAGCCGATCAGGGTACTTTTAGCAAGACAGCCGGCCAATCACAAGCTTACTACAATACATGAAATTGAGAGTGGGGGACATATGACGTCACCCATCTGCAAATTTTAACATGCGAAGTAGCAGTGTCTACGGTGGGCAGTGTACTGCTCATCTTATACAGAATCATGTAAATATAGTGATTAATGGGAACAAATGCAGCCACGTTTTGCTTTAGGTGTTGATGGGATTGGTAATATTGGTCATGTATTTGTCATGTGACAAGCAGACAATATTGACCATGGAAATAAAACACTTATTCAGTGGCAAAAATGACTTTTCTAGTGGCTGAGATCACTTTTAAAGTGGTTGCAATCACTTCTGCAGTGGCCAAGATCACTTTTGTAGTGGCTGAGATAACTTTTAAAATCTCTGTGATCACTTTTTCTGTACCCAAGATCACTTTTGTAGTTGCTGAGATCACTTTCAAAGTGGCGATCAGTCCTTCAGTGTTCAAGATCTCTTTTTAAAAATGGCTCCAGAGAATGTGAAAGTAAAAACAAACATTTATACCATTTTAAGTTAACATGAAGTTCCTGCTGGTATTCAGTGGGAAAACGTTGCCAATTGTTCAAATGGAGGAATGAAGTACAAACTTAGCACTTTGTTGTATTTAATAAAAATAAAATATTATGTATCCACGTTAAAGCCCTTGATATTGACTTTCAACTAATATCAAAGTTGTTGATACATTTTTAATGGGTACTTATTGGGCAAAAATGGGAAACACGGTCAATTTTCTCGCGCCAGAAAAAAAAGAGGCAAATTTTACATCCAACCAAAAAAGTGTAATATGTTCAAATAGCTCATTATTTGTTATTCCAAATTTGTTTATTAAATTCAACAATAGCCCTAGAACATGTTTGTATAAAAAATAAACATTTATTACATACAAAAATCAACTGAGAGAAAAGTATGCTGACTATATACTGAAATAGTATGACAAATTGGTAAAATTAATACCGACGTGAAGCTCTCTTGTGCATTTGTCGATAATCAAACATATATTTGACCACTCAGTGCGTGAAAATGTGTAATGCGCTCCATTTCTCAAAATCGGACCATAATCGCACATAGGTCATGTACATTTCAGTAAAGCAGCGGCAGTTACCTGATCTACAGGTTGATTCTGGCCCCTGAGTAGTCCAGCTATGTAAAAATAATAATGGCTTAAATTCCCCTCTCGGTGACACATTACCCACAGCGACGTCTGGTCTATTTAGTGTGGACAGCACAAAAATACACGAATTTGTACATGTGGCGGCCATTTTAAATTTGTACATGATAATACATTCATACATACATTCTGTACATATCCAATTGTGTTCTTTTATAAAAAAACATGGAAGTGTGGATACCAATAACTTGATTATGGCATGCTGGAAAGACACTATGCACTGATTATAAGATTTCACATTCGGTTATGGCGGTCATTTTGTAAATTGGCTTTTTTGGTACTTTCCCCTGCGAAATTTTTAGTAAACTGTTTTTAAAGAGACAAGTACACATACCAACGAATTCAAAAAAGCTAAAAAAATTACTGGACTAAATTAACCCTTTCCATGCCTAATAATTTAGCCCCTGCCAATTTATACAATGCCTAATTACTCTAGCATAATGGTATTTTTGGCTTGAAAAACCACCCATTAAGATTCATCAGTAGGCCTACTGAACATCATTAAAAGTGAACTCTCATATTTGTAACTGTAATGTATGGTGGGACGGGGTTGCACTTTACTGGGGTTGAAGGCAAATGTCATGCCAAGGTCATGTCAAGGTCATATGAAGGTCGATCTCGATAAAAAATACAAAAAATACCATTTTATGTTTTCCAACTTTTATGCGTGAGCGAAGTGTTATATATGACTGTAGTTAAATCATACAGGGTTAAGCACTATTTCAGCAGGTATCTTAAGTAGTGTTAGGGTAATAACAGTATTCGAGGAGTGATAGGGGCCTAGCCCCTTCGGATTCCCCTTATTTTCACCTTCGGATAAATTTCCCTTCTCCAGGACTAAGTTTGAATGCCAAAAGTGACCAAATATAGTAGTGTGGAACTTCAGCTATGCCATGAATTGCAACAAATTTACATATGACTGTATATAAAGGGTAGCATGGGTTGGAGTTCCACTATACTGAGGTGGCGTGCAAAAGTCATATCAAGGTCATATGAGGGTCAAACTCGATAAAAAAATTACAAAAAATAGCAATTTTGTGCCTTCCAACGTGCTTTATATGTGAGCTAGGTGTAATAATGGCTGGATTGAATCATTCAGGGTCAATGACCATTTCAGCAGGTGTCTCAAGTGGTTTGGGGGTCAGTTAGAAGTGATATCCCCTTCGGGTTTCCTTCTCCAGTTCTGCTGAATCACGAAATCACCATCAAAAGGTTCTAAGGACAATTAATTAAAGATAGTTGTATTTACTCCACATGTCCGTATACTGCCGTGCAAAGCCAAAAGGCAGTATCCGATTACTTTACAAGTAAGCATATACTGCCTTTTAGATTTGTAGGACAGTATAGGCCTACTACTCATACATGTCTAGATTGATATAGGCTAGGGGGGGGGGGGGGGGGGGGCTACATTTATGCAGATCTTGTGAAATAAAACTATTGTCTATTGTCTACCGCATACCGCATGCATTTCAACAGTGTGCAGCAGTAGTAATAATGAATCTTCTTTATAATTGATACATTTATTAAATGGAATTCTTCATACTACCACTCATTCGTGCATTTCCACAATCTCTCATTATTCGTGCGGGACGAGATTCCGGCATAGTCGTTGCGCTACTCGGAAGCTCTCATAACACATATTCAGAGCAAGAGGGTATGCCAGTGATATGAGTCAGAAGCTGAATAATGCTGAATAATGAGCCTGCAAACTGATAAAGTTTGTTTCTCACATTGAGGTGAAAATTACACGGCAGCCAGAAATAGTGCAACGTGACCAGATATAGCCTATCAGACATCATATAACGACGAGACGTGCAACAGACACAGCCGTCGGGATAATTTGCACCAATGTTTGATTAATGTCGGTCCAACATCGCAAAGGTTGAGCCAACATTAACCCAGCATCTGTTGAACGTCAGGGGCGTATCCAGGGGGGTGCTCAGGGTGCTCGAGCACCCCCCTTAATTTCCATAGTGGTAACCATTAATTGTATATACAATTAATCCACCAGTGTCCGGCATGTTGATTCCAGCCCCCTCCACACCTAAATATAAACCCCTTCCGATTTAAAGGGCTGGTGTATGGGATGCATCATTGGCGCCATTAACAGATTAAAGACTCAGATTAGACAATGAACTGGGCAAAACAGAGTGTTCTATTCAAATTACCTCTGTGCAAGACTCTTCTGTTCCAATGTACTTATTTTTATCGCACTGCTCGCTTATGGAACACTTTACCTTTTGTTATCCGAGGTGCTAGTAGCTTGCAGATTTTTAAGAAGAACCTGAATGAATTATATCTCACCATGGTAAAATTATTTGATGTGAATAATCGATGTACCTGGAGCCTGGCTTGTGCTTGTGTAAATTGTCGAATATAGCGGAATATTTTGTGTCTCAAACTACCCGTGCAATTTGAATCGGCTGTGAGACGGCTATTTGAGCTCCAGCCACGCATGACTAGGGACGGAGGGCTCCGTTGTCGATACTCATGTGTTGGCAGCTGACGAACCGCCCTGCCTAACTTATACTAGTGTATTGAATATATATATATACATCTAGCACAAATGGCACCTTAAGTGATCGACCTATGAACGATAATCTGCGAATGTTGCATTGTGTTGTCTGCCTGGCTCGAATTCAGGCCGGAGACAGTCTCTGATACTGTTCGGAGCAGACCGACATCACTCTACGAGATCACGCTTGTCATGATCTGACTTAGAGTATTACCACATGGCACGGATGGCTGTTCCCATCAAAACTATTATTTGTTTTTTTTTCTGTTTTATTTTTAGGTTTAGTGATTTTTCAGTCGCCTTTGTTTCCAGACGAGGTGGATTTCAAAGATCTCTAATCAACTATGTTATTACTTTTATTTAGGGAAGTATGTAGGCCCATGTTAAAATTAGGAGTGTCTTTAGTTTTTACTATTTTTCCTTTACACATACCCTAGTTGTCTGTCCTTTTATATGATAAACAACTAAAGGATTTGGAGGTTTTACTTAGGTTTCTACGCTTTCCAGAGTGTCCTTTTTTGCTACACTGTGTAGAGCACAGTGTAGCTATTTTATCTCTGGTTTTGGTGCGGGAAACAGACAACTGTCGGTTATTTTATTTTATGTGTATATATCGCAAAATATTATCTATACTATGTATGTACATTTTTAAATAGCATGTACACAAAACCATTGTTATTTTAAACACTGGATATCATTATGATGCTGCCTTACATGATAAGTATGGCAACACCTATAGCCAGTGAACAGTCGGTTTTATATTACACTGTCATATTATTTTATTATATAATTTTAATTCACTAATAAGGTTGACAGGCTTTGTAGAGGTCGTATCGACCTGTTCCCGTCAACCAAAGGTAATAACATGTCCAAAAAAATACCCAATTAATAATAATGATAATGTACCATTTATGCATGTTTTTAAAAGGAAGTCAAATAAATGATAGCCATATAGCCCCTATGTGGCGACAGAAGCAAATCTTTACAATGCAAATCTGCAAAATTTGACCATTCAGAGCACTTAAAAGTAGGAATTTTTTGCGAATGGTTTTCTTTCTCATGTCCACCCTCAATTATTGTGAGATAGACGTATTTTTCAAACATTAATTTTATTTTTTTTGAAAAGAAACAGAGTAAAATATATCAATTTTGTGTTAGTCTTGGCCAATAATTGAAACGTTGAGCAAAACTTAAAACAACGTTATGGAGAATAAATATGCTAAGATTCATGATAATAATTATCATAGAATACCTTGAAACAACGTTGTTCCAAAGTAGCTATGCTAATATTGATAGTAATTACCATAGATTATCCCACCCTATGATAATAATAACACACCACAAGCACAATCCACAGTAGGCTATGGGATCGCTTGAAACGGACAACGGCTTAGATTAGAGATGGACGTGCTGCCCTCTCATTCAAGCACTTGGCGTTGCATAAAATAAAATAATAAGGATCACGAGATAAAGATTATTCCTCAATTACCATGATTCCTTCACCTGGGTGATGGCGAATTTATTTCTCAAGAAATATTTTAGGGCCTATTTGAATTTTTCGTATTTTCTCAGTGCAATATATAGACCGCCAGTATAGCCACTGACACGAAATAGTTCAGACACAGCTGAGACTCAACAGGTTTTTTTTACCAGAGACGAAATCAAGTATAAGAATGGAAAATTGGCAGTAAAGTTGTTTTAAAAATGTGGAACTACAACCAATACTAACACAAATATCTGATACAGGCCTAACTGATGATGAACTGGAATATAACATTTGCATTAAAAAATATTCTGCCACAGGGGAGGGTGGCAAATTAATAAGGATGAAATAAAAATAAATATTTCAGGAATTTTAAAGGGACTGGCCCAGGCTAAAATCATCAAAAAATCGGTGATTTTATTTCGGGTTCTTAATATGACCATATGATGTAAACATGTACATAGACTAGAACTGCAAATTTTTATAATTTTTGTGCTGCGCATTCATCAGTTAGACTAGATATAGCGACGAAATTCCCGCATTTCCTATTTTTGACATGGTTGTCAATAATTACAAATCAGGAATTTCGTCTCTATATCTAGCCTAACTGGTGAATGCGCAGCACAAAAATTATAAAAAATTGCAGTTCTAGTCTATGTACATGTTTACATCATATGGTCATATTAAGAACCCGAAATAAAATCACCGATTTTTTGATGATTTTAGCGTGGGCCAGTCCCTTTAAGTGATCATTAGTAAACGTTGTAAGCATTTGAATGGTCCACAACTTTTTTCAATGACATTTTATCACTTTTAATAGATGATTCTTGCCTAATTAGGCCGTACATAATTGCATACTCGGCATTCCACAAACAAGGTTGCATAATTATTATCACAATGAGGGTGACCCAACGTTTGAATAATATTATTGTTGCTCCACCGTCTGCTACGCTGGTCAAACATTAAAGCAACATTGGATCGACAGCTGTTTATTTTTATCTAGTTCATATAATATGCCTAGTAGTTCGCACTCGCTATTAAATGAGCTAATGATCATGTTTACGTGTTTTTTCCATCGTGTGGTTGTGTTAGCTTAAATAGTAGGACTAGAGTAGGCTAGGTTAATCTGTCATTAAGTTAAAGGGACTAGCTCACGCTAAAATCATCAACAAATCGGTGATTTTATTTTGGCTTTTTAATATGACCATATGATGTGAACATGTCCATAGACTCGAACTGCAAAGTTTTTTAATTTTTCTGCTGCGCATTCACCAGTTAGACTAGTTATAGAGACAAAATTCCCGTATTTTCTATTTTTGACATGGATGTCAATAATTAGAAATCAGGAATTTCGTCTCTATAACTAGCCTAACTGGTGAATGCGCAGCAGAAAAATTAAAAAACTTTGCAGTTCTAGTCTATGGACATGTTCACATCATATGGTCATATTAAGAAGCCAAAATAAAATCACCGATTTTTTGATGATTTTAGCGTGGGCTAGTCCCTTTAAAACTGACATTTCAGCCAGTATCTCATATCTTCGTTTTACAGCAAAGATACAACAAACTCGCACTATTTGATGTTAATTTTTTTCAAAATTTTGCGGAGGCATACCCCTATAGGTCCCTGCTGCTGAATGGTTTCTTTGAAATCTGAGCACCCCCTTTAATTTATTTCTGGATACGCTACTGAACGTCTTGTGTTTGCTGCAGAGAGTGGATGAATTGACATAGATATGAATAAGAGTGCAATATACACTGTTGAACTGTTGTGATCTGGTCATTGTCATCGGTGGGATACTCCTATTAATGAACATACAGATACAGGCCAACTGTTTTAAATCACGCCAAAACATCAACACCGCCACTTTTTTGTGAATCACACCACCGAAATACCCATACACGGCATAACCAGAGGGTACTTAGCGGTTGGTACCCGACAAACAGTCACCAGATGGCACTGTGGTATACGCCCATACTGTTTTGATGCACGCTGGATGCCTCGAACCTCACTTGGCGACTGTTCAGCATGCAGGGGTACCTAACCAATTAACTGTAGACTAGCCCGGACACGGTCCGGGATTGGCATTGTAGTCAGTATTAAAATTCCCGAGCCCGGTCCGGGAAAGGCATGGAAAGGGTTAAGGAGGATCTCACCGGACTAGCGATTACACCGGACAAGAACTACATAAATAATAACGGTATTCCCAATGTGCATTCCGTTTTTATGGACTCGGTACAAAAATCAAAGTATGAAGCCCTGAGAGATAAATGTACATTTCCGTTAATATGTGTTCCTAGTTGATATGGTGTAAAGGACCGATCCACGGTCCCTCCTGGCACACGGCTTCATTTTTTTTAATGCAGTACGTAAAAACATTCTAGAGTCTAATGACCCATCCAATTGCTTACGCTCCTTTTTTGTGTGATTCTGGATCATCAAGTTCACAGCAATGTTTGAATATTACATCGACGTCAACTTTTTGCGTCAACTTGACAAACACACCATGATAAGAATAATATGCTATCAAATCTGCTTTTAAGATTTGGAAATAAAATATAGGTAGTCATTAAGTATATTTACTAATCTACTATGCTAGCGTCCATTGTAAATCTGCTTTCTCAACTTGAATTTATCAGAAATATAATACAGTGTATGTCTTTTTGAGAGATGTACACATTATAATAAAGTACACACAACTAAAAGCAGTTTTTTTTCTATTTATACAATAGCTTTACCATATACCTTCGGTAAATCATGTTACGAATCTTTCTCAAAATGTTTAGCTTGTTATACACTTTGGCGGTGTTTTGGAATATGCGTCAATAATATCAATTCCCAATATATTCATGTAGTGTTGGCAATGTCTTCATATTTTGTAAGGATACTGGCATGGTATTTCACTGGTTCAGTATAGTCTATTGATAATAAATGTAATATTTAACAAACTTCACCCAGCCGAAAAGCCAATCATTCTAGCAGCTAACCAGCCACACATTCAGCTAGCTATTCATTAAGCCAAGCAGACACACATACAACCAGTAAACCATGCAAATGGTCCCCAAGCCATCCAACCAATTTATCAAGACAACCAAACAACTTTTCATCAAGCCTAGTAAACTACATACCTTGCCAACCAGCAGGTACCAATTCAGAGATCATTTTGAAATATCCAATCTCAGCCAACCAGCCGATCATTCAGACAGCAAACAACAAATCAGCCAGACAAATGTTTTCACTTATTTGCTTTCAAAAGATAATATGAATACTCCAAACGAGTTGCAACCTTAGCCACTGGGCACACGACGTTGTTGCGACATTGAATCAACGTCATTGACGTTGATTGAACGTCGCCACTACGTCGTGTGCCCAGTGGGTAGGCTTGAGCTACCCTTTCACAATCTGTACTTAAATTATCTAATTAGCTGTATATCAAATAAAATTTAACATCTAACGGCCTACTATTTGTTCATTGCGTCTAAAATGAAAGCTAAGAACGTACAATGACATAACTCTGATCAATTGTAAATACCCAATGTCAATCTCCATCTCAGTAGGCCTATCAGACTCTACCTATCTATCACAGACTAAGTGGCGTCCATTAGAGGCACGTAAAAGCTTCCACGGCTGCGCACCAATGATCAACGTGAGTATGGCAGACCAAACAAATGACGTTGTGCGCATGGAGCGGATGGCTTACCATACGCGAGATATGAGCCTTGGTCACGCCTAAATATTACGTATCCAGAAAAAGCTAGGAGGTCCTTTTGGAATTTGGAATATGTTCCATATAAGAAGCTACGTGTCACTCATACATTTTATTTTGACCACGGAATCTTTTATTCTTCGTACGGAATATTTTGTTGAGATTTTTGTTTCAACAAAAATAAGATATAAATGTTAATTCACACCACATATCTATGACATATGTATGTATAATTTAAATCATACATAAGGCTAACGTTTACACTCTTTTAATTCGACTAAGATGCAGTGAATTTACTTACATTATTTCACATAATTATATATATCTTAAGGTCACGAGAAAAATTAAAATATTTTTTTTTAATTTGATAGGCCTAGAGAGTTGGATTGTATAACATGCATGGAAAATGTCATTTGCATAAAGTAGCACAGCAATCACGTAGCGTTAGCATAATGGATGCGTAATAAGTATTAAAGTGTTCAATTTTATCAGCATGCGTTTCCGCATTCGAAGTATAGTCCAGGAATTTTAGGTTTTGAAATGGAAAAAAATAATATAAAGCTGAAAATTTCAGAAAGTGTTCATTGTGTCCTCCTTTATTACCTGTAAAAAGTCCCAAAGTTTCCCCTGAGCGGAACATCCTTTTTTTCGACAAAATTCAAAATGGCCGCCAAACGCCATGTTGAAGTTGTAATTCATGAACTATTTGACATATATTTTATTGTAATACCTCATTTCCACATGATTTTTAATGCTGAATTCATTTCTGAAACTAGTAGTAACTTTTAGGGTTTCGGTGAAGAATAAATCCAAGATGGCTGCCATTTAATGTTTAATTGGGAGCAAGTCTATTGTCATTAGTATTTGAGATACATATAAGCTTTTAAATCTATAGACTACCAGTATGTCCTCCTTTAATACCTGTGAAAAATCGCAAGGTTTTTCCCGGGGCGGAACTAATTTTTTTGACAAAATTCAAAATGGCCGCCAAGCGCTATGTTGAAGTTGTATTTCCTGAACTATTAGGCGTATGTTTTAATGTAATACCTTATTTCCACATGATTTTTAATGTTGAATTCATTTCTGAAGTTATTAGTAATTTTTAAGGTTTCGCTAAAGAATAAATACAAGATGGCCGCCATTAAAGGTTTCATTGGGAGCAATTGTCATTCGTATTCGAGATACATATAAGCTTTTAAATCTATAAATCACCAGTAATTAATGACCATTAACAAATAACTCTATATCCAAAAGAAATATGCAGTACACATGTTAGTGTATATAACCAAAACATCATATTCAATCAATCAAACAACATTAGTCTGAGAGAGTTATGCCATTTTTTTCCTAATCATCAACCTGAATTTCATTAATTCGAGATGACTTACTGTTCCCAGTTCCCATTCAGCTTGTGTACCTCGCAGACCTGCTGCATCTTAACATGCAACCAACTTTGGCAACCACACCTAATCATTTTCATTAATTTAGGAGGTGCTGCATCAAGCTCCGTGAAAACTGGTTACAGGTTTTTATTTTAAAATTGACATCCCCAGCCTGTTGGTGGTAATCTGTTGCCATGGAATTCTTGTACATTTAGATATGTCAGTGATACACGTTATTTACTACTGCTTCAGCTGGGGTCCTAAGCAAATGTCCTAAGCAAGGGCTCACACTCGAGTCCACAGGGTCATAGGCAAGGTCTCATACACAAGGCTGCATTGTCCTAGGCAGAGACTCACACCCGAGCGTCCTAGATAAGGTCTCACAACCGAGCCCCCAGTGACTAGGCAAGGACTCACACACGCAAATGTATGGTCCATGGGCAAGGAATCACACCCGAGCCAGTAGTGCCCTAAGCAAGAACTCACACTCGATTCCACAATGTCCTGGGCAAGGCATCACACCTGATCATACAGGTCTTAGGCAAGGATTCACATCCGAGCCTAGAGGTCATAGGCAAGGATTATCCCAGGCGCGCATGGTATTAGGCAAAGACTCACACCCGAGCCCGCAGCGTCCTAGGCATGGTCTCAAACCTCAGCCTTTAAGTCCTAGACAAGGATTTAGCGTGAGCCCGCATGGTCTCAGGCTACCCTGATGACATCGCAAGTAAATGAGTTAGGCGGCCCAGTCATACCGGGTAGTCTTAGGCAAGGACTTACACTCGAGCCGCCAAGGTCCTAGGAAAGGACTCATGCCCGAGCCTGCAGCGTCCTAGGCAAGGTCTCAAACCCGAGCCTACAAGTCATAGGCAAGGGTTTACAATGAGCCCACATGGTCTTAGGCTAGGACTCACACCCGTGCCGATGGGTCCTAGGCAAGGTCATACGTGTACTGGAGACTGCAAGGAATCACACCCGAGCCCGTGGAGTTCTAATCAAGAACTCACACTCGAGTCGACAATGTCCTGGGCAAGGTATCACACCTGACCATACAGGTCCTAGGCAAGGATTCACATCCGAACCTAGAGGTCATAGGCAAGTATTATCCTAGGCGAGCATGGTATTAGGCAAGGACTCACACCAGAGCCCGCAGCGTCCTAGGCATGGACTCAAACCCGAGCCTTTAAGTCCTAGACAAGGATTTAGCGTGAGCCCGCATGGTCTTAGGCAAGGACTTACACTCGAGCCCGCAGCGTCCTAGGCAAGGTCTCAAACCCGAGCCTACAAGTCCTAGGCAAGGGTTTACCATGAGCCAGCATGGTCTAAGGCTAGGACTCATACCCGGGCCGGTGGGTCCTAGACAAAGTCATACACTGGAGCCTGCAAGGTCCTAGGCAAGCACTCACACATAGGCCCTTGGCCTTATGGTCCTAGGCAAGATCTCACAGCTCACATGCGGGCATAAGAGTCAAATGCAAGGTATCACACTCGAGCCTGCAGGATCCTAGGGAAGGTCCCATACCCTATTTATCATAATATTGATGCAACATTAATAGGTACCCGAATAAGTTTGTTTGTGTTTGAAATAACGAGGCGGTCTCGATGGCACATTCGATCCTGCTATGGCTCGAAACTCTACTGGGTTCAAATCCTCGTCGGGTCGGATGTTAGTCATCGAGGTTGTGCCTATACAGTGCTCCAAACTGTTCAAAGGCATGGAGTGTGCAGTGAAGTCTATGGCACTGTGCACTATAAAGAACTCGATATTCTATAAAGAACTCGTTATTCGATAAGAGTAGGGCATTAAGTCCGTTCCTTCTTTCGCGATATTGTCATGATTGTGCAGAAAGCAACGTAAAGCAATATTCACTTGAAATAACGACACGTGCATAGATGACAGATATTTTGTAGTGTGGCTCAGCTGGGTAGGTCTATATCCTAAAATCTCAATAGGGCATATAAACGTGTCAATTTATCAATTTATCAATGGTGATAACGCTACTAAAATTGGTCTGTATATGCACCTGAGGGTACTGTGAGTACAGCATATTAGCCAAACCTTAAATCAAAATGATCGTGATTTTTCAATATGACCACCATAATATGTAATAATAGGACTACCTTAATTATTTTACTGACGTTACTCATACGATTGTTTAGTTTGTATTTGATATTGTTATGTTTCAAAATGTTTTAACATGTTTACAGTTTCTAAATTGATACATTTTTGTTTCTATATTTTGACAAACAAATCAACAAACCTGTCGAGCTAAAAAAAATAACCACCACAAAAAATAATATTGATTATTATATTATGAAAGTTATTTTAGTGCATCTAAAGACATATGGTTGTTCTTCGTTAGATAAGCCTGAGTGTGTTTATGCATTATTACATAGTATTTTTCTCCATACAAAAAATTACAATGCCCGCTATTTTTTAAGATGTCTGCTATTAAACTGACCCTTTCAACATATACTTGTCAGTGACCACACTGAACACATGTCCGCAAAAACGCATTACTATTTCTTGCTTCCCAATCTGTTTTTTTTAAATCCGTTTTCATATCTGATTGAGACATTCACAATGGCACAACGCACGCTGTTCTCACCGTAATAATTTCATGCATCTTAATTTATTATTATTATTATTATTATCACATGAAAGGCTGGAGAAACCTCAAGGACAATTTACTGGACTAAACCACATAGCATAACCACTCTTGATTCCAGAAATACTTTTTACTGCTACTATGATTCCAAATAAAAAAATATGTAGACAAAAAATGACATAATTTCTGAAATTATTCTTCTTCCTCAATGGCGGCCATTTTGAACTGTGGAAAGACATGAGCTTTACAATGTTAAAATAGGACCAAATTAAGTTTCTCGTGAAATATTATGCAGAAAAAAAGATATGACAAAAGAACATATTTGAATTTCTTCATAACTTACAATTTCAGTATTGTATCAGGCGGCCATTTTGGATTTTTGCAAACAAAACACGAATAAGGCTTTAAAACTAAAAAGGAAGACTTGAAATGAGTTCCCTGTAAAAAATCAACTGAAAAAGAGGTATTACAAAGGATTTTATGTTAACTTCGTCGTATGTTACAATTTTTGAATGGCCTGTGGCGGCCATTTTGGATTTTCGCGAAAAAAACCATGTTCCGCTCCTGGGAAACTTTGGGACTTTTTACAGGTCATTAAGGATAATCATCTGAACAACTCCTGAAATTTTCAGCTTTATATTATTTTTTTCCATCTTTACCCCAAAAAATGCCTAAAATTCCTGGACTAGTACCCATAATGCTTATTAAGTTATTTTCCTATTTAATGATATATACTTATGAAGGATTATTATCTTAAATTGATTTAAGTATAATCATGGAGTACTATCTCCATGGTATAATATGCCGTTGGGCGGGGGCCCTAGGGTAGTGGTTAGCACCGCTGCCTTTCACGCCAGAGTTCGGGGTTCGGTTCCCGGTGTCGGCGGTTTGAAAGAAACACAAATGTTTCTTCCCCATTCACGTGTGAAAGTTAGTATTGTGGAGAGCCTCCGTGACCGAGAGATAGCGTGCTCGGCCTCAGACCGCCAGGGCTCGAATTTCGAATCCTGTGTCTGGAGGACAGTGTCATCCCAATCATCCCACCATCCTCCGGAGGTTCTCCTAGCCCAGTTTAGCCTATATGTGCACAAAGGTGGCCTAAAGCCCGATTCATTTCATTTCATTTTTTATAATATGCCGTTTTACAGCAAATAGGGTTGTTTTGTGAGAGCTGTGTGGCAGGTCATCTAACACGCCTGCTTGCATGATAATCACTTTTTTATTCCAGAATATTACGCAGCATGATCCGCGAAAGTGTTTCCGTCTGCCGGTGACATGGCCGTCTGGATACGACAAGATAATTGCACTTTGGAGTTTTGCACGCCTAGCGGGGTAAATATGGAGAATGAATTAGGATTAAGGCCAGGTGCTAAACCTTAATTCAGGGGATGCCGTTTCTGTATCAATGCCAACCGCATCTGAAAATTAATTCTGTACCGACAGTTTTTTCAGCTTAGTTAAGTTAGTATACTAGTATATTACTACCCTATTTATATCTCAAATGTTACAGTCACGAGAATACGTCTAATAAGCATCGTAGTAACACCAAATGATCTGATATGAATGCCAGGCCAAATTAGTTACCTACGTAATCTTAGCTTATTCTTTTAACCCTTACAACGCTGAAATATTTTTGTATAAACCATGGAGATCAAAGTTTTTTTTCAAATGTCTTAGTTGGCTCCTCTCGCTTCATTTGAATACCATATGCAATGGATGTACGCTCATTATAAATAGTTCACCTTTATCAGTGCGGGTACCGAATTTAGACGTCAGAATCTGACGTCTTTAGACGTCAGATTCTGACGTCTAAAGACGGTCCCCACGCTGAAATGGTTAATGAAATGAAATGCACGTTACAGGGTATATATTTATAATCTATTTGTAGTCCTTTGTGTTATAAACCTCTATCCTAATCATTGTATTTGACTGCAGTCAGAGGATCTGTGCGTATCATAGTACTTGAGCATCTGACTTATATC
Organism: Flabesymbios commensalis; assembly: GCA_964017125.1. NCBI lineage: Eukaryota > Metazoa > Annelida > Polychaeta > Terebellida > Flabelligeridae > Flabesymbios > Flabesymbios commensalis. Next base: position 31,496,331 of record OZ024904.1, on the reverse strand, counting down.
AATCTCTCTACATATGAGGTTCTATGATGAAAAACGAAATAACCACACCCAAAAATGTTACCCCCACACACCAAAAATATATCGGTAAAAAACATCTACTGTCCATTAAAATACTTTTTTTTGTAAATTAGTATGATTATGTCAGATCATATTTCATCAAATTAAAGGCCTAGTAGACATTTCAAGACCCGGTTACGGGATATTGGCATACGTTTCATGGTAATTTGTAAAAAAAGCTTTGATGTCGATAAAGTATTCTGCGAGATATTTCAAATATATCATTTTCTGAGGGAAGGGGGGGGGGGGTGAGAGTGGATCACATTCTTTGAATGAATAGTGGTTTATAACAGCCAAGTACTGGCTAGTCCAGCCAGTAATATGTCCACGTGTCTTACTCAGTAGATGCGCTACTCGGGGCATTTCTGACCACTGGTCAGCAGATTAATACCCCCAACAGGGCGTCGCAGGTGTGCCAGACAGTCGAGGTCGACACAGGCGCCGGTCAGCTGTGGTCAGTCACCATAATGACCATCACAGATGATCTTCCTCAATGACCAGCATTAACAGTCTGATGTGAGGATTATAATCCATCATGTAATAATCAGGCTGTAGTAATCCCCCATCAGGATATCTCTCCTATATAAGCTACTGCTAGATTCATGGACTACACTTATCTCTCCAATCTCACACAGAAAACAACTGTCTGGATCACTATAGTACTTATAGATCCTGGAAGAAAATACTAACAATGGATAACGTGATACATTACAGTATATTCTCAGAAGAGATTTGTAGTAGGGATCCCTCAAATGTAACATTTCCTGATAATTCTGTTAAAAAGATAAAACAGACAAAGAAAAAACGTCGTCACGTGCCACACTCACAACAGCCGCGACATCTGGTGATTGAAAGAAATGCTCGAGAAAGAGCGAGAATAAACTCAGTGAATGATGAGCTGCGTCGTCTTAGAAACCTGTTACCACTGCGTACAACCAAACGAGTGAGCAAAGAACGTATACTGGAACTTAGTATACGCTATATTGATGAGCTAAGACGTATGATCAAAGATCACGATGATCTAAGTCGTCGTCTCTCTCTGAATCAACAAGACGTGAACAAAAACGTAATAGGGTTTTCTCTGTCTTCAGTTCGTAGACTGGACGATTCTCAACTTGAAAACATCACTCCTGCTTTCTCGCTAAACGGCGTAGAAAATATGTTGTTCAAATCTCAATCATATTCAGATGATTATGTGAACACTGTTACATCAGCTGAACGGATGAACAATGTAAGATCAGCTGAACATGACAACACTTATAGATCAGATCCAGTCAGTTGTAGATTTGTTTCAAATCAAGGTGATCGATCATTGAGAACCAATCATTTTCACTGTCACACCAGCAGGCTGACACTTGAGGACGCTTGTGACAGACTTCATCTTATCTCATTACCTCAGGTCACCAGTTCACGTATGGATGTTGGCGAAGAAAAAGTGAGAAACGATACATACAAATATTGGAACTGTACAACACCAAGTCACTTACAATCTGATGATTTACAAGGAATAAACATTGAAACAAGTTTATGCGATGGTTTAGCGTCATCATCGTATTTTTTTGTGGGAAAACGTGGCAATATTCACAAAGGAAGTTGTATGTTTGATTCACAATAGAACTGGAGAAAATCTAAAGAAAGTATATTTTAATATTACTTTGCATGTTGACTGAACAATACTTTCACATAGAATAGTGACATTCTGTTATGTGCCATCAAGATTACCAACTTCAATATTTGAATATTTAATGTCACTGATTTTCAATTTACTATTGATATATTGTTTGCTACATTTCTTCAAATAAAAAGATCTTGTTCATGTTATACTTGATTTTGCTTTAATTTGGGTCAGTGGTCAGATAGATTTTATACCTAATGACGATTGATTTAATCACACTCAGCGACTATATCTTGTCAAAAATACAAACTCGAATGTTGTCTGGTCGTCCCAATTATATGATGTTACATTGTCACGCCTCTGAGACAGCCTTATATATAGCCAGATAATGGAACCCTCTGTCAATGTCATGTTGCTATGAAGCTCAGCAGCTACTGAAATTTGTAAGCCTAAAACAAAAATTAGAAAAAACCTCCCATCTCTAATAAAAATATATATTTGTCATCATTCCAATCGTTTTATAATGAGCAGATCATGGTTTGTAATACTTTCAAAACATTTCTTGAAATTGTAGTTCATATAAATATTATACCCAAACCAAAGATAAATTGATAATCTTTTCGACAAGTATATATATAAACTTTCATCTGGATTCCCCAGGTAGCGTTATAAAGATTTATTCGAGGGGATCTCCAGTAACAGACAATACACATACATAGATCTAGTAGTAGGCCTATACATGACACACGGGCCATGACACACGGGAAATTAGAGGAGTGTAAGATGAAGTTCAAGGTAATAAACATTAAAGTTTTAAGGATTCAACATTTCAGAATTAAAATCCACCAGTTTAGTGAATATATAAATGAAAAGACTTAAAGGAAATTGCGTTTTACTTGACGTTTAGATCTTCTGATCCACAAAGTAAAATGTTTAATAATCGTGTTTCGTCCAAAGTGGGTAACTTTAAGTGCCTCTAAACTCGGAGCTATTCCGGCTTGAGCTTTCACCTGTGACGTGCCTAAAGGAGGTATCTCACGAAGCCGAATTTCGCACGAATTGCTGCGACCGCTCTGTGAACGAAGAATCGCGAATTCACGACAAAAAAAGTCGTCAAATAGGCTGTAAACTGTCGTCCAGTAGTTTTGAGACATTCTCAAGATATTCTCACGCATATGATGAAATTTAGGGTAAAAATTCGCCAAATTGTTGCATAACATTTGTTAGAATGTCGCAGAGATGTTTTCAGAGTGTCGCAGTAATATTGAGCGACTTAACTCTTTCTCTTAACCTCTACGCTGAAATATGTTTGCATAAGCCATTCAGATCAAACTGAAGGGTCTTTTCAAATATCTAGTTAGCTCTTTCCGCTTTATTTGAATACCTATGTTATGGGTGTAGGACCATGAAAAATAGTTTACTCTTTCAGTGCGGGTACCGACTTATACGTCAGAATCTGACGTATAAAGACGTCAAATTCTGACGTCTAAAAACGGTCGCCGCGCTGAAAGTGCTATTGAAATGAAATGCACGTTCCAGCTAGGTATATATAATTATAATCTATTTGTAGTCCTAGCTTTGTGTTCTAAACCTCAAGCCTAATCATTGTATTTGACTGCAGTCAAAGGATATGTGCGTTTCATAGTACTTTTCTTGTAGGATTTTAAACCTACTTGTGGGATTGTAAACCTAGCTAAATTGAAATCTAGCCGATAAAACTGATATATTATGTGAAATGAGCAAGCCGTCGAGCATCTGACTTATATATCAATCTCTCTACATGTGAGGTTCTATTATGAAATACAAATTAACCACACTCAAAAATGTTACCCCCCCCCCCAACACACCAAAAATAATCGGTAAAAAACATTGACTATCCCATTGAAATACTGTTTATTGTAAATTAGTATAATTATGTTTATCTTAGATCATATTTCAGCAAATTATAATAACGCCTAGTAGACAATTGAAGACCAGGTTAACGAATCTTGGCATGCGTTTCATCGTAATTTAAAAAAAAAAGATTTGAGGCCGATCCAGTATTCTGCGAGATATTTCAAATATATTTTTTTCTAGGGGGTGAGAGTGAAGGACATATTCTGAATGAATAATGGATTATAACTGCCAAGTACTGGCTTATCCAGCCAGTAATATGTCCATGTGTCTTACTCAGTAGCTCCTCTGCTGGGGGGCATTTCTGACCACTGGTCAGCAGACTAATACCCCCAACAGGGCGTCGCAGCTGTGCCAGACAGTCGAGGTTGACACAGGCGCCGGTCAGCTGTGGTCAGTCACCAGAATGATCATCACAGATGATATTCCTCAATGACCAGCATTACCAGTCTGATGTGAGAATTATAATCCATCATGTAATAATCAGGTTGTAGTAATCCCCCATCAGTATATCTCTCCTATATAAACTAGTGCTGGATCCATGGACTACACTTATCTCTTCAATCTCACACAGAAAACAACTGTGTGAGACAGCGGCCATTTTGTATTTTGTCATTTTTTGTCATTTTTTCATATAATATAAGTTTTTTTTATAAAACATAGCTCTAATTTTGCTTAATGTCCATTGTTTCGATGCAGAGTAAAGTAAAATGCACAAAATTCCATATTTAAAAACAGATGGCGGCCATTTTTCACAAAAAATGTGTAAAATTTCAAAACACACATAACATCCAAGCTTATTTATAAGCATATCTGGATTGAAAAACCTTGACCCAAATGTTGATACATGTAAAACACTTTTGATCAAAAGGGGTTTTTCAACGGGTTTTTGTGTTGTGGATTTTACTGGTTTTTCTAATTAAATTATCTTTAGGCACACATGAAGCGATAAATATTTATTATACTACAATGATTTATATACCCTACCCCCTTATTTATAATTGCGCGACGTTCTTAAAAACATATCCAGGGTACCTCTATAAAAGTCGTCTAAATTGGGTTTACATCCCTATATTTTCAATGTTAACATTCGATTTAGTTCAGTATATCACAGGGCTCCAAATAATACTGACGATTCGTTGAGATATGGGGAGGGGGGGGGGGGGAAGTGCATGGTAGCCATAAGTAGCCCATCGCCTGAATGTTATCGTTCGCCCATTTATAATTTTGTTTCATATGATTATAACTGAACTTTTAGTCATACGGCGGCCATTCTGGATACCATAATGGTCTCCTTTATTGAATTTTTACGGAGATATCAAACAGATTTATGTTAAAAATTGACAAACATACATTTTTATGATATATTTGATATCTAAGAAACATGTTAAAAACTTTAATTTAATTTTCTAAATGTAGTCATCTGATTCAAATATAATAACAATAATAATACTGCATTTTTAATGCGCCATAAATTTATTCATGCTGATTATTCAGAAGCGCAGTGCAAAAAAGCGCGGTCCAAATATATTATCAATAGTCACGGGATATCGAGAGAAGCAGATTGTCACATTGGAAAATATATTGATTGAGTTTTTGTTTTAGTTTATGTTGATTGAAATTTCATCAAGTAATGAATTTCAAAAACATATTACGAAATGTAATATTAAATGTATTTGTCAAGTTGGATCTCCCACCCGAGCTCTATCAATTATGCAGAGCTTGGTGTGCTTGTTTCATTGTATGAAGAGTATAAACATAAAATAAGTTGTTGTTGTTGTTATTATTGTTAGAAAATCTCATTTAAAAATAATGCCGAATCGCCCGAACAATTATTTCAAGCAGATGAGTTCATATTTGTGTGGCCACGTACTGTAATTAAAAGGAACATACTTGGCGTATTATAAACTAATTAACTGTAAAAACATGAAGGTATTCGTAGACTGCCATAGCTAAGCCTTGTTTTACTATTGGGCACATATGTTCATTTCTTATCAATAGTTAATTAATATACTAAATTTAAAAAAACCCAGAATATATAGATCTTACAGGGATGGAAATTCAAATTATTAAAACCTTCGTTCTTATTTGTCATTTTTGTATTTTTGATTTAAAAATCAACCAGAGGTGTAGAATGAATGAACGAATGAATGAATATGGTTTTAGGCCACCTTTGCGCACATATAGACAAAACTGGGCCAAGAGAACCTCCTGCGGATGGTGAGATGAATCAGATGACACTGCCCTCCAGACACAATCTTTGAAATTAGAGCTCTGGCAGTCTGAGGCCGAGCACGCTACCTCTCGTCACGGAGGCTCCCCAAAATATAGAATCTTTAACAGTTCTTTACGAGTGAGCGGGGAAGAAACATTTTATTTCTTTGAAACTTGAAAGCCAGAGTGGTGTTCGAACCCGCGATTTCAGACTTTCAAAGCAGGAAGCTTTAACCACTGCAACAGGGCCCCCGCCCTCAGAGGTGTAGAATAAAATGCTCACAAAAGGTGATCATAATTATAATCCCATCTATGGAGTGATAGAGTGTGTCCAGACCACGGCAGGATACTGTCTGATCCAGTGTCATCCTGATAATGACTCGGGATTATAACTGCCAAGTACTGGCTAGTCCAGCCAGTAATATGTCCACGTGTCTTACTCAGTGGCTGCTCTGCTGGGGCATTTCTGACCACTGGTCAGCAGATTAATACCCCCAACAGGGCGTCACAGGTGTGCCAGACAGTCGAGGTTGACACAGGCGCCGGTCAGCTGTGGTCAGCCACTAGAATGACCTTCACGGATGATATTCCTGAATGACCAACATCAACAGTCTGATGTGAGGATTATAATCCATCATGTAATAATCAGGTTGTAGTAATCCCCCATCGGATATCTCTCCTATATAAGCTACTGCTAGATTCATGGACTACACTTATCTCTCCAATCTCACACAGAAAACAACTGTCTGGATCACTATAGTACTTATAGATCCTGGAAGAAAATACTAACAATGAATAACGTGATACAATACAGTATATTCTCAGAGGAGATTTGTAGTAGGGATCCCTCAAATGTGACATTTCCTGATAATTATGTTAAAAAGATAAAACAGACAAAGAAAAAACGTCGTCATGTGCCACACTCACAACAGCCGCGACATCTGGTGATTGAAAGAAATGCTCGAGAAAGAGCGAGAATAAACTCAGTGAATGATGAGCTGCGTCGTCTTAGAAACCTGTTACCACTGCGTACAACCAAACGAGTGAGCAAAGAGCGTATACTGGAACTTAGTATACGCTATATTGATGAGCTAAGACGTATGATCAAAGATCACGATGATCTAAGTCGTCTCTCTCTGAATCAACAAGACGTGAACAGAAACGTGACAGGGTTTTCTCTGTCTTCAGTTATTAGACGGGACGATTCTCAACTTGAAAACATCACTCCCGCTTTCTCGCTAAACGGCATAGAAAATATGCTGTTCAAATCTCAATCATATTCAGATAATTATGTGAACACTGTTACATCAGCTGAACGGATAAACAATGTTAGATCAGCTGAACATGACAACACTTATAGATCAGATCCAGTCAGCTGTAGATTTGTTTCCCATCAAGGTGCTCAATCATTGAGAACCAATCATTTTCACTGCACCAGCAGGCTGACACTAGAGGACGCTTGTGACAGACTTCATGTTATCTCATTACCTCAGGTCACCAGTTCACGTATGGATGTTGGCGAAGAAAAAGTGACAAACAATACATACAAATATTGGACCTGTACAACATCAAGTCACTTACAATCTGATGATTTACAAGGAATAAACATTGAAACAAGTTTATGTGATGGTTTAGCGTCATCATCGTATTTATTTGTGGGAAAACGTGGCAATATTCACAAAGGAAGTTGTATGTTTGATTCACAACAGAACTGGAGAAAATCTAAAGAAAGTATATTTCAATATTACTTTGCATGTTGACTGAACAATACTTTCACATAGAATAGTGACATTCTGTTATGCGCCATCAAGATTACCAACTTTAATATTTGAATATTTAATGTCAATGATTTTCAATTTACTATTGATATATTGTTTGCTACATTTCTTCAAATAAAAAGTTCTTGTTCATGTTATACTTGATTTTGCTTTAATTTGGGTCAGTGGTCAGATAGATTTTATACCTAATGACGATTGTTGTCACCACACTCAGCGACTATGTCTTGTCATACAGACTGGAATGATGTTTGGTAGTCTCTGTTATAAATTATGGGAATTTATATGATCGGACTAAAACTAAGACTACCGAACATAATCGGCTACATGTGGCATTCAAAACAGAAATTTAGATAATAAATTAAATGATTCTGAAGGATGCAGTATGTGCCAGTATATATACCTTTTCATATCAGACATCTTGGACATTTCTATAGCCTTATTTCAACACACACCACACATTAATATCGCGGGGGATTAGCTATATACGAAGTGCATGTACTATTCTCAACATTTTCACATATTATTATCAACATTTTCAATACAGCTAAATTATTCACAAAAGGACCAAAAACTTAACGCCAATATGCGTGAAGTTGTGATAAACGCCTAAAATTTTCAAAAGTTGTCTCTTTTTTTAAACGAAGTTTCGATAAAATAACCCTGAACAAATCAAATATAAGAGTGGATAGATAATTGATATGTTTAGAGCTTCAATATAAATATATTATATTTATTTATCTAGGATCACAGAAATTAGAGAGTGGCAGGTTGGCGTATGGTGGAAAAACATAAGTGAGGAATTGTTTTAATTACCATTGATTACAAATGATTCAATCAAATAGGGTTTAAAAATACGTTTAACATCAGATCCAGTCTGCTGTAGATTCGTTTGACATCAAGATGTTGAGTCATTGAGAATCAGTTCGTTCACTTTCACTAGAGGACGCTTGTGACAGACTTCATCTTGTCCCATAAGCTCAAACCACCATGTAGTTCACGTAGGGATGTTGGAGAAGAAAAAATGACAAACAATAGCCTACATAAATGATATACTGGAACTTTACAGCTCACATACAATCTGATCAATTACAACGATCATGAACTGAAACTAATTTATGTGACGTTTTATCGCCGTCATTGAGATCATAGTATTCATTTGTGGGAAAATTCACATCATAGCATATTTGTGGCAATACTTACAGAGGAAGTAAATTTGGTTCTTTAACTAATCAGTCGTTTTCTCATTGCATCTGTGTCGTTTATAACGTTGTTGTTGTCTGTTCTCAGTTTTTTCACATCAGCAATGAAATAAATTCGTCACATTTTATAGGCTGACAAAGTTCGCTAATGAGTCTTTGCCGATTTGAAATCATAGTCTGGCAGCAGAATGCTCAATATTGGCCTGACCCAAAATCCTCTGCTATAGTTTTTTCCCCTGCTGATTATTCATCTATGGGGTCTGCATGAATATATCCAGGGTGGTGTGGAGGTGTCACCTTTAAGCAATTTTAATTATTAATATGACCGCCATGGACTCGAAAAAGCACTGAAAATGCCTGAGTTTTGATGGACCGACTTTATAAAGGACAAACACTCGGTTAATATGTCTTGTACCAATAAATCTTTTGTCAAATTTTATTCACATAAATCTGTTTTACATCTCCATAGTTTGAAAATGCAATAATGGAGATCGTTTTGGAATCCCCCTCCCCCCAAATCTTAAAGAAACTTAAGTTTTTTTGGAGCCGTGGGATATACAGAACACGAAATCCAACTTTAACATTAAAAATATAGTAATGTAAACCCTATTTCGGCGACTTTTATAGAGGTACCCTAATTATGTTTTTAACAACGTCGCGCAATTTAGGATAAGGGGGGTAGGGTTACTTAAATGTGTCTTATTTCTGTTCTGGTAAACCGATCTGTAACTATATAGCATATTAACGGTAATTGAATTCCGCTTATTATGGTATATATATATCATTGCAGTTGCGTTTAATAAATCCTTAATTAGAAGTGATCACAGCAACTTTAAAAGTTATCTCAGCCACTACAAAAGTGATCTTGGCCACGAACAATCCTTTGTCAACCGCTGAAAAGTATTATCGGCTACTACATAAGTGGTCTTGACCACTAAAAACTTCAACACAGCCACATTAAAATCATAACAGCAACCACAAAGATGATATTGGCCAAGAACAAACTGTTCTTGTCCACTGAAGAAGTGATCACAGCCATTTTAAAGTTATCTCAGCCACTACAAAATTGATCTTGACCACTGAAGAAGTTATCACAGCCACTTTTAAAGTTATGGATGCCACCAGAAAACTGATCTTTGCCACAAACAAACTGATCTAGTCCACTAAAGAAGTGATCACATCCACTTTAAACGTTACCTCAGCCACTACAAATGAGATCTTGGCCACTGAAGAAGTAACCACAGCTTCTTAAGAAATTATCTCAGCAACTACAAAGGTGATCTTGGCCACTGAACAAGTGATCACAGCAACTTTGTAGTGGATGATATAACTTTTAAAGTGGCTGTGGTCATTTCTTCAGTGGTCAAGATCACTTTTGTAGTGGCTGAGATAACTTTTAAATTGATTGTAATAAAACGTAAAGATCCCTTTGTAGTGGTTTAGATCATTTTGAAAGTGGCTGTGGTCACTACTCCAATAGTCAAGATCACTTTTGTAGTGGCTGAGATAACTGGTTGTAAAATGGCTGTGGTGACTTCTTCAGTGGCCCAAATTATTTTGTAGTGGCTTTTTCAGTGGCTGACATCAGCTTGTTAGTGGCCAACATCACCTTTATAGTGGCTTAGATAACTCTTACAGGGGCTGACATCAGCTTCTTAGTGGCAAAGATCACATTTTTAGTGGCTGAGATAACTTTTAAAGTCGTTGTGATCACTTCTTCAGCGGCCAAGATCACTTTGTATTGGATGAGATAACTTTTAAAGTTGCTGTGATCACTTCTTCAGTGGCCAAGATCACTTTTGGTGGCTGACATAACTTTATCAGTGGCTGACATCCAGTTTGTTAGTGGCCAAGATCACCTCTGTAGTGGCTGAGATAACTTTTAAAGTGGCTGTGGTCACTTCTTCAGTGGCCAAGAACACTTTTGTAGTGGCTGAGATAATTTTTTCAGTGGTCGACACCAGCTTGTTGGTGGCCGAGATCGCATTTTTAGTGGCTGAGATAACTTTTAATGTGGTTGTAATCACTTCTGCGGTGGTCAAGATCCCTTTTGTACTGATTCACTGGCCAAGATCGCATTTTTAGTGGCTGAGATAACTTTTAATGTGGTTGTGGTCACTTCTTCAGTGGCCGAGATCACTTTTGTAGTGGCGGAGATAATTTTTAACGCGATTGTAATCACTGCTTCAGAGGTCAAGATCACTTTTGTAGTTGCTGAAATAACTTTTAAAGTGACTGTGATCACTTCACCAGTGGCCATGATCACTTTTGAAAAAGTGCACCTTAGAATGTAAAAGTAATAACAAACATTTATACCATATAAAGTTAAGATCAGCGAGAAGTCCTGATTGTATTCACAAAAAAACCTTTGGAAATTGTTAATATGGAGGGAAATAATACAAACCTGGTGCTTTGTTGTACACTTAGTATTTAACAGAAATAAAACTTTATGTATCTATGTAAAAGCCCTTGATAGTGAATTTCATCTGATATCAAATATGTTGGTATATTTTTTTAATTTACGTCTTTTTTGTGTCGATATATAGAATTTTTCAAACAGACGGCGGCCATTTTGTATTTTGTCATTTTTTGTCATTTCTTCATATAATATAAGTTTTTTTTATAAAATGTAACTCTAATTTTGCTCAATGTCCCTTATTTCGATGCAGAGTAAAGTAAAATGCACAAAATTACATATTTTTCGAAAACAGATGGCGGCCATTTTTCACAAAAAATGTATGAAATTTCAGAACACACAACATCCAGGCTTATTTAAATCTGGATTGAAAAACCGTGGCCCAAATGTGGCTACATGTAAAACACTTCTGATGAAATGGTGTTTTCCAACGGGTTTTTGTGTTGTGTATTTCACTGGTCTTTCAAATGAAATTATCTTTAGGCACACATGAAGCGATTAATATTTATTATACTGCAATGATTTATATACCATAAGAAGCTGAATTCAATTACTGTTAACATGTTATATATTTGCAGATCGGTTTACCAGAGCATAAATAACATACATTTAAGTAACCCTACCCCCTTATTCTAAATTGCGCGACGTTGTTAAAAACATATCCAGGGTACCTCTTTAAAGTTGCCAAAATAGGGTTTGCATCCCCATATTTTCAATGTTAACATTAGATTTCGTGTTCATATCACAGGGCTCCAAAAAACCCCTGAAGATTCGTTGAGATGTGGGTGGGGGGGGGGGGGGATACATGGTAGCCAAAGGTAGCCCATCGCCTAAATGTTTTCGTTTGCCCATATATAATTTTGTTTCATATGATTATAACTGAACTTTTAGTCATACGGCGGCCATTTTGGATTCCAAAATGGTCTCCATTATTGCATTTTTAAACTACGGAGATGTAAAACAAATTTATGTTAAAAAACATTACAAACATACATCTTTATGATATATTTGATATTTAAGAAAAATATTAAGAACTTTTAGGTAATTTTCTAAATGTAGTCATCTGATTCAAATAAAATTTTAATGCGCTATAAATTTATTCGTACTGATTATTCAGAAGCGCAGTACAAAAAAGAGCGGTCCAAATATAATATCAATAATCACGGGACATCGAGAGAAGCAGATTGTCACATTGGAAAATATATTGATTCAGTTTTTGGTTTAGTTTATGCTGATTAAAATTTCATCAAGTGATGAATTTCCAAAATATATTACGAAAAGTAATATTGAATGTATTTGTCCTGTCGGATCTCCCACATGAGCTCTATCAATTATGCAGAGCTTGGTGTGTTTGTTTCATTGTATGGAGAGTATAAATAAGTTGCTGTTGTTGTGGTTATTGTTAGAAAATCTCATTTAAAAATAATGCCGGATCGCTCCAACTATTATTTCAAGCAGATTTGTTCATATTTGTGTGCCCATGTACTGTAATATAAAAGGAACATAGTTGGCGTATTAAAAACTAATTAACTGTAAAAAATTGAAGGTATTCGTAGACTGCCAAAGCTAAGCTTTGTTTTACTATTAGGCATATCTATTCATTTCTTATCAGTAATTAATTAATATACTAAATTCGAAAAAAAAAACAATAATATATAGATCTTACAGGGATAGAAATTCAAATTATTAAAACGTTCGATCTTATTTGTCATTTTTAAATTAAATCTCAACCGGAGGTGTAGAATGAAAGAATGAATGAACGAATGGGGCTTTAGGCCACCTGTGTGTACATATAGACAAAACAGACCCAGGAGAACCTCCTGCGGATGGTGAGATGAATCAGATGACAATGCCCTCCAGACACAGGATTCGAAATTAGAGCCCTGGCGGTCTGAGGCCGAGCACGCTACTTCTCGTCACGGAAGCTCCCCACAATATTGAATCTTTACCAGTTCTTCACGAGTGAGCGGGGGAGAAACATTTTATTTCTTTGAAACTTGAAAGCCAGAGTGGTGTTCGAACCCGCGATTTCAGACTTTCAAAGCAGGAAGCTTTAACCACTGCAACAGGGCCCCCGCCCTCAGAGGTGTAGAATAAAATGCTCACAAAAGGAGATCATAATTATAATCCCATCTATGGAGTGATAGCGTGTGTCCAGACCACGGCAGGATACTGTCTGATCCAGTGTCATCCTGATAATGTCTCGGGATTATAACTCCCAAGTACTGGCTAATCCACTCAGTAATATGTCCACGTGTCTTACTCAGTAGCTCCTCTGCAGGTGTGCCAGACAGTCGAGGTTGACACAGGCGCCGGTCAGCTGTGGTCAGTCACCAGAATGACCATCACAGATGATCTTCCTCAATGACCAGCATTAACAGTCTGAAATGAGGATTATAATCCATCATGTAATAATCAGGCTGTAGTAATCCCCCATTAGGATTTCTCTCCTATATAAGCTAGTGCTGGATTCATGGACGACAATTATCTCTCCAATCTCACACAGAAAACAACTGTCTGGATCACTATAGTACTTATAGATCCTGGAAGAAAATACTAACAATGGATAACGTGATACAATACAGTTTATTCTCAGAGGAGATTTGTAGTAGGGATCCCTCAAATGTAACATTTCCTTATAATTCTGTTAAAAAGATAAAACAGACGCGGAAAAAACGTCGTCACGTGCCACACTCCCAACAGCCGCGACATCTGGTGATTGAAAGAAATGCTCGAGAAAGAGCGAGAATAAACTCAGTGAATGATGAGCTGCGTCGTCTTAGAAACCTGTTACCACTGCGTACAACCAAACGAGTGAGCAAAGAACGTATACTGGAACTTAGTATACGCTATATTGATGAGCTAAGACGTATGATCAAAGATCACGATGATCTAAGTCGTCTCTCTCTGAATCAACAAGACGTGAACAGAAACGTAATATGGTTTTCTCTGTCTTCAGTTCGTAGACTGGACGATTCTCAACTTGAAACCATCACTCCTGCTTTCTCGCTAAACGACATAGAAAATATGCTGTTCAAATCTCAATCATATTCAGATGATTATGTGAACACTGTTACATCAGCTGAACGGATGAACAATGTTAGATCAGCTGAACATGACAACACTTATAGATCAGATTCTGTCAGTTGTAGATTTGTTTCACATCAAGGAAATAAATCATTGAGAACCAATCATTTTCACTGCACCAGCAGGCTGACACTAGAGGACGCTTGTGACAGACTTCATTTTATCTCATGACCTCAGGTCACCAGTTCACGTATGGATGTTGACGAAGAAAAAGTGTCAAACAATACATACAAATATTGGAGCTGTACAACACAAAATCACTTACAATCTGATTATTTACAAGAAACAAACATTGAAACAAGTTTATGTGATGGTTTAGCGTCATCATCGTATTTATTTGTGGGAAAACGTGGAAATATTCACAAAGGAAGTTTTATGTTTGATTTTTCATAGAACTGGAGAAAATCTAAAGAAAGTTTATTTTAATGTTACTTTGAATGGTAACTGAACAATACTTTCACATACAATAGTGACATTCCGTAATGCGCCATCAAGATTACCAACTCCAATATTTGCATATTTAATGTCAATGATTTTCAATTTACTATTGATATATAATTTGTTATATTTCTTAAATAAAAAGTTATTATTTATGTCATACCTGATTTTGCTTTTTTTGGATCAGCAGTAAGATTTTATACCTAATAACGATTGTTGTCCCTTAATGATGGCATCACACTCAGCGACTATATCTTGTCAAAAAAACAAGCTCGAATTGTGTTTGGTAGTCTCTGTTATATGGTGTTATATTGTGATGCCTCTGAGACATCCTGATATATTGACAGAAAATGGAAACCCTCTGTCAATGTCATAGTACTTTGAAGCTCAATACTACTGAAATTTGCCACCATAAAACAAAAAAACAAAACAAAAATTATAATCTCTAATAAAAAAAATATTTGTCATCATTCCAATACATTTAATATTGATCAGATCATGGTTTGTAATACTATTAAAACATTTCGTGAAATTGTAGTTCATATAAATATTTACGTGAACAAAGATAAATTGATTATCTTTTTGACAAGTATATATATATAAACAAATTTATTTTCATCTGGATTCCCCAAATAGCGTTATAAAGCTTTAGTCGAGGGGATCTCCAGTAGTACAAGGCAATAAACATTATATTGTATAGTAGTTTTAAATTCATTTTTACATATCTAAGTTTTTTAAGGATTTAACATTTCAGAGTTAAAATCCACCAGTTTGGAGAAAATAATCAATGAAAAGACTTAAAGGGAAATGCGTTTTCTTTGACGTTTAGATATTCTGATCCACAAAGTAAAATGTTTAATAATCGTGAACTCGGTGCTATTCCGTCCTGAGCTTTCAGCTGTGACGTGCCTAATAGCAACCGGGTGTGACAAGTGTAGATGTGGTAAACTAATTTACCATGTAAATTTCCGCGCAAAGGATAATTGGATCGATTTTACAATATAATATAGGGGAGAGGCGGGCAAAGGGAGCCGGTGGGCAAAACGGCCATCAATGATATTTTAATTGTGACATGTGGTATGAAATATTAATGATGTCATAGTTATGAATCGTGAATATGTGTATGCAAAAAACCTAAATAGACATCTCATACATATCTTAGATAAAAATAATAGACGACAGGGAGTTTCTTCTGAAAATCTATTGTTTTGTGTGTTACTTTATATTGCTCTTGTTTTCTAGTCATTACTTTAGTAAGGCGATCACTTTGGGGAGAGATAATAGGCTGAATTTCCCACCTCCACCCCTTGGGCATAGTGAGCCAGGGCAAAGGGGGCCAGGACATTTCAATACAAAAACCATACAGCATGGCCCCCTTACACTGCTCACCCTAGACACTGCTCCTTCGCATGTTAAAATGTGCAGATGGTTGACGTCATATGTCCCCCGCTCTTAATTTCAAGTATTGTAGTAAGCTTGTGATTGGCCGGCTGTCTTGCTAAAAGTACCCTGATCGGCTGGCGAGAATATTACGGTGGCGGAGGGGTGGGTGTAGACGGACACCTGTGTGGAGCCCAGCAAACGCGAGCATTTGACCCAATGCTGTTTCAATATTGGCCCACCGCCAACGGCGCTGGACCAATATTGAAACAACATTGGGTCGAGTCTTCGTGTTTGCTGGGAGAGCTGTCCGCATTTTGATACACGCGTGCCGTCTGTGTCTGGTCGGAACAGGAAGCACAGTGCTCTGTGTAGGCCCCCTTTGCCTGCTAACTTACAATGGGTACATATTTCACACACTAATCCCAGTGAACAAAAGTATTTAGTATAATACTTAGTATTATTTCCAACAAAGCATGGCGCCATATACATCAAATGAAAGGTTTTTTTTCATATCTGTTTTATTAGGCTCACTTCAATGTATACACTTGTGTATCAAAATAATAAAAAGTACCAAGGTGGGGTGGCCCCCTTTGCCCAATGCGCTGGCCCCCTTTGCCCAAGCTATTGGGCAAATGGGGCCATTTTGGGAGCAAATCTATTTGGCTTACAATTAAAATAAGGTATCCCTGAAACACTAAGTGAGTCTGTTATATGTATCTACGTTGCATGTACCTTACATAGAACAGTCATTGGTTTTAAAATAGTTCGCATATTCTCCTTAAATACCATTGAAACGTTAAATGGCCCCTTTGCCCGCCCTTTCCCTACCCTGAATCATGCGAAATGTTTTTTTTTACATTTTGTGTAATTACAATAAAGAGTTTATATTTCAGGTCATTTTGGCAAAAAAAAAAGTAAATCGGACTAAATACAAATATCCTAGTATATATATAAACTAATCCTGTGCGTTTGTTTGACATTCTTTTTACAAATGTTCATTTAAGAGGCGCTTGGCTGTCACCGTAGAGTCTTTAATTCATCGCTGACAGCAAGGAATATATTCCTTGCTGACAGGCAGATAATCTGTTGCGTTCTACATTCTCTTACATTCTCTAAGTAATGTCTCGGGGTTATAACTGCCAAGTACTGGCTAATCCACCCAGTAATATGTCCACGTGTCTTACTCAGTAGCTGCTCTGCTGGGGGGCATTTCTGACCACTGGTCAGCAGATTAATACCCCCAACAGGTAGTCACAGGTGTGCCAGACAGTCGAGGTTGACACAGGCGCCGATCAGCTGTGGTCAGTCACCAGAATGACCATCACGGTTGATCTTCCTCAATGACCAGCATTGACAGTCTGATGTGAGGATTATAATCCATCATGTGACAATCAGGCTGTAGTAATCCCCCATCAGGATATCTCTCCTATATATAAGCTACTACTGGATTCATGGACAACACTTATCTCTCCAACCTCACACAGAAAACAACTGTCTGGATCACTATAGTACTTATAAATCCTGGAAGAAAATACTAACAATGGATAACGTGATACAATACAGTATATTCTCAGAGGAGATGTGTAGTAGGGATCCCTCAAATGTAACATTTCCTGATAATTATGTTAAAAAGATAAAACAGACGCGGAAAAAACGTCGTCACGTGCCACACTCACAACAGCCGCGACATCTGGTGATTGAAAGAAATGCTCGAGAAAGAGCGAGAATAAACTCAGTGAATGATGAGCTGCTCCGTCTTAGAAACCTGTTACCACTGCGTACAACCAAACGAGTGAGCAAAGAGCGTATACTGGAACTTAGTATACGCTATATTGATGAGCTAAGACGTATGATCAAAGATCACGATGATCTAAGTCGTCTCTCTCTGAATCAACAAGACGTGAACAGAAACGTAACAGGGTTTTCTCTGTCTTCAGTTCGTAGACTGGACGATTCTCAACTTGAAAACATCACTCCCGCTTTCTCGCTAAACGGCGTAGAAAATATGTTGTTCAAATCTCAATCATATTCAGATGATTATGTGAACACTGTTACATCAGCTGAACGGATAAACAATGTTAGATCAGCTGAACATGACAACACTTATAGATCAGATCCAGTCAGTTGTAGATTTGTTTCACATCAAGGTGCTCAATCATTGAGAACCAATCATTTTCACTGTCACACCAGCGGGCTGACACTAGAGGACGCTTGTGACAGACTTCATGTTATCTCATGACCTCAGGTCACCAGTTCACGTATGGATGTTGGCGAAGAAAAAGTGACAAACAATACATACAAATATTGGACCTGTACAACATCAAGTCACTTACAATCTGATGATTTACAAGGAATAAACATTGAAACAAGTTTATGTGATGGTTTAGCGTCATCATCGTATTTATTTGTGGGAAAACGTGGCAATATTCACAAAGGAAGTTGTATGTTTGATTCACAATGAACTGAACCTCGCAAACATTTAGAGCAAAACAAAAACAAGATAACTTTGCACGAAAGATGAACAAAGCATTCACACACAAACCTGACATCATGGGCTATTAAGACTACAATGTGATTTTCTTAACGTCTTCAATACCTTCTACTGTTTTAGAGTATCTAATCTCAATGATTTTCATTTTATTTTGATACATAATCTGTGACAATCAAATAAATAGTTGTTGTTTTGTTATTGTAGATTTTTGTTTTAATTTGGAGCAGCAATATTTTTTATAGCTCATAATGATTGTTGTAATTAATGGTGTCATTACACTTTGAGATTCGGTCGGCTGAAAGCCACTGACTCAAAGGAGGATTGGTCGTCTCTGTTGGAGATTGTTACGCCCCTGAGACTTCCTCGCATATAGTCAGGTAATGTAATCATGCTGCGAGGTTCATTTACTTACTGAAATCTGACAGTGTGAAACCAAGATTGGAATAAAAGTATGATACTACCGTCTGTTAACAAATAATATTTACATTTTGACAAGTAGGCCTATAAGCCGTAGTACAATATTTCGTATCGTGTTTATTTCCAGAGCAAAGGCAATATCTTCATTTTAAAAATAACGTTAGTATATAATTATGTATAGTTTATATACATTTTATGAGGAAAAATCTCTAATAACGGAAATGGTGAGAGACACATTGACATTTAGGGGACACATATTTATTGATTTTTTGTGTTAGTTTATTATATTGATTGAAAATATTTCAATTAAATGAGGTTTAAAATATATTACAAAATGCAATGTTTAATGTCCAGTCGCACGTGGTGTCGCGCGGAATACGCCTCATACATCTGGTTCGAGCCCGTCACCTCACTAGACATACCGATCTGCACGTATTATATCGGTTTTTGTGGCCATGTACAGTGATAAAAGTGAGACATTGATTTTAATGCTCTAATGTTAAAAACAAAACCCATTATTTTCATTCTAATAGTTAATACTATTTAAAAATTATAAAATGAGGAATAAAAATAAACGAAATTTTTCACGTACAGACTACTATGAAATAATGCGGTTTAGTAAAAGTAGTCCTACTGAAGGTATTTGTAGAATGCTATAGTATAAAATTATTATTTACTAATACATGTTCTGTTCTTTAGGTTCTTATTATATTTAAGTAATATATACTCAATTCGAAATGAGCGATTCTATAAAAATCATGCAAATGGTAAGAGGAGGAAATGATATACTGGTAATCAGGTAATGTCAGTCTTCACTTGGTGGTGGGGGAGTATTATTGCTGAAGAATTTTCGTTACAGTGGGGCTGTTAACCCCCAAAGACGTGCATTTTAGGGTAAAATCATGAAACTTGGAATGCACAAAGAGGGACCCGTATTGAACAATTTCTGATATAGAACACCCAGGCCTATATAAGTGCCCTCAAGCGACCACAGGGCTAATTTTTATTTTGGGTCCAAACCGAACATTAAATTTGTTTGTTTTCAGAACCATAACATGTGGACTCTTTGTTGGGTATATTTCTTACCTTCAGGTGACTAGTTTCCATATATTATAGGAATCAAGTTTGGATATTGGAATCAGGTGCCACACAGTGGCACCTCGCCCAGGGCGAAGGCCAACAACATGTGAATCCAACACATTCCAATATCCAAACTTGATTCCTATTATGACTTTCCTGATTAAATTAGGTAAGGATAAAGCTAAAAGATTGCATTCCAAGGCCTTCAATTGATATAAAATACCACAAGTTTGGCTAGCTAGTCCGAGGACTGAACACACCACTTCTGTTTGATAACTTGAGACAACTTTTGTAATTGCATTACATGGATGGCAATGCATATTATCAAAACCTTCATTTTGTTATTTGCCATTTTGGAATTAAACACCATCTAGGCCTAAAGCTGGAATTAAAAAATCCACACGAATAGAGATCATAAAATACAATGCACGAAGTGGTAGCGTGTATCCAGACCACGGCATGATACTGTCTGATCCAGTGTCATCCTGATAAAATGTCTCTGGATTATAACTGCCAAGTACTGGCTAACCCACCCAGTAATATGTCCACGTGTCTTACTCAGTAGATGCTCTGCTGGGGGGCATTTCTGACCACGGGTCAGCAGATTAATACCCCCAACAGGTAGTCACAGGTGTGCCAGACAGTCGAGGTTGACACAGGCGCCGGTCAGCTGTGGTCAGTCACCAGAATGACCATCACAGATGATCTTCCTCAATGACCAGCATTAACAGTCTGATGTGAGGATTATAATCCATCATGTAATAGTCAGGCTGTAGTAATCCCCCATCAGGATAAAAGCTACTAATAATTTACTACTCAACTTACATAATCTAAGACATTCGCTCAAATAAAATGGTTGTTTTTGTTATACTTGATTTGTTTTAATTTAGATCAGCAGTAAGTATAATAAGTTATGTCTGGTAACGATTGTTGTCATTAATTCTGTCATCACACTGAGCGACAGGCGAGTGGAAAATGCAGACTCTAATAAGGTTCGAATGTCTCTGTTAGATACCATTGTCACCCTCTACTGAGACATCCTAACATAAAGAGGATGGAAGCACGGGGACCTGACAACACCAGTTAAATGGAATAGTCGAGATCATTGTGAAAACGGATGATATATTATATCCACAAACAATGATAAAAACTCCATCCCATTTAACATGGGGTTTCAGTGGATGGGAACACAATGTCAGGATTCTGTTAGATTCAATTAGGCTACTGTCATCAGTAGGCATAACATCTGCCACCATATGTACGCTGATGACACACAGATTTCTCTTTCTCTCTCAAAGACAGACCCTGAAATGTCACTGTCGCTGGTCCAGCAGTGCTTGCCGAACGTCTCCGACTGGATGCTAGCTAGCAAACTCAAATTGAAAGCTGACAAGACATAATTTATACTAGTCGGCACCAAATCACAACGAGACAAATTTAAGAAATATTTCCCTACAAAATTATTTGATCAGAATGTAACACCAACTGATTCGGCACGAAATCTAGGGGTATAATTTGACAAGGATTTAAATATTAAGAGACATATATATAAAAAAGTCATACGTGATTTGCGTCGCTTGCGCAGATGTTTAACAGCGGCAGTGACTAAGACAATAGCAACTTCACTTGTGTCGAGCAAGCTGGACTATTGTAATTTTATCCTCTATAACATCCCAAATCGCGAAACAAACAAGCTGCAGAGCGTTCAGAACTAAACGTGTTACTGAAAGTGACTTCTGAAAGAACTGAAAGTGTTACACTTTGTAATTGTTAAACCAGTGTTGTTGTACGGAGCTGAAGTATGGGGCAGCGAAAACTGTGACATACTTGAAAGACTCCAGCTTAGATTTTTTAAATATGTTTTATCTGTTTTATCTTCTATGATGGTTTACGGAGAGCTGGGCGTTGTTCTCTTAGATATTGATATTAAATTACGTATGTTGACATATTGGGCAAGTTTGTGTTTAGGAGATAAACACAAGATATCTAATACCATTTATTCGTTATTATATACATAAGATGTAAAAAATATATTTAAATCTGAATGGATACAAACTGTAAAAACAACACTGAACTATTGTGGGTTTTCTGGATTTTGGTTAAATCAAACACTTCCATGCTCTATTGAAGCTTTCAAACAGTCAGTCAAGCTGAGACTAAAGGATCAGTTTATACAAAAATGGCAGGAATCAATATCACAAGGAGGAAAACAACGTTTGGCTTTAAAAAAAAATTATTTAAATGATTTACCAGATCTATTGAGAAAATATTTTACCAAGTTTAGATGCCGAAATTATCGCTTGCCCATAGAGGCCGTTGTCCGGTCCCAAGTCCTTCGTGCTATGCGTAAATGCCAATTTTGTAAAACATATATAGGAGATGAATTTCACTATTTACTTTGCTCATTTCAAAGAAGAACGTAGAAAATATATAGAGGCAAAATACTATATAAGACCTTCAACTATTTACCTTCAAGAACTTTTTAAACAGGCAAAGGGCGAAAAGCTTAAACAATTGGCTATTTTTGCCAAAATAATAATTTGTACATTTTAGAAATGACCTTGTATATATTGTATCACGTGCTAACGCCTTCCTGGCAACTCTGTCTTGTCTTCTTCTAAAGAAGACCATCAGAATAAACTACTTGTTACTTGTTACTTGTTAAAATCCTTACACTGGCTCCCTGTTCAATTCAGAATATAATACAAAATATGCACCCTCACATATAAAGTAATACATTCATGTCAGCCAGTATATCTACATGATCTGCTTAAACCTTTAAACAGAACCCGTAATCTCCGCTCTTCAGATGATGATCAACTGGTTGTTCCCAGAGTGAGTTCTAAGATAGGTGACAGGGCTTTTGCAGTCGCCCCCCAGCTCTGGAATTGTATCCCTCTTGAGATTAAAAAATCTAAATCTTCATAGTCATTTCGGAAAAATTGAAAACTTTATATTTCGGCCAAGCTTTTCCATCCTAAATCCTCTGTGTCCCGGCATGCTGGATCTACAAATTGGAACGGCAAACGGACAATGATAACGAGCCTGATTCGGATTTGCAGCGCCTCGGAGATCGGGACACCGAGGATTTAGGCGCATTAAAAGTTTTTCTTTTAATTTAATTTACTGAAATTTGCCAGTGTAAAACCAGTAATAGCACATTTTGAAAAGTATAAGCCGTAGTAAAATATTTCTTCGTGGTAATTTCCAATTAAAAATATAATGTTTATTTACACATTTCAGTGATATATTTGATATTTGGAAAACAATGTTTAGAATATTAAATTTAATTTATAGATTTTATTATATGATTTAAAGAGTCAAAATGTATATCCCTAATAACGAGAAATAGAGAGAGGCAGCTACGCACGCGTGAGGAATAATTTTTACTGATTGGGGACTTATTTTAACCCTTTAACCGCCGGTGTCGTCCATATTAGTTTTTTTACATTTTTTATTAGCACATTACATATCAGCTTTCAAAAATGTTAAAGATAAAAAGTGACATTAATCAGCAAAACTTGAAATTTGTTGATCTCCATTTTGTCAAATCTGAATAAGTTTCACTCACTTGAAGTTGTGTATCGCGTCAGCGAGACACAACTTCAAGTGGGTGAAAATTGTAATTGAATAATTTGGCGGCTAAAGGGTTAAATGTCTTTGTCCACTCATCGTGTCGCATGGGATACCTCTGAATGTGAAGAAGGAGGTGGTCGATTGAAGCCCCGTCAAAGCCACTCGCCTAGACATATATATAATAGGTCTATTCACGATCTGCTATATTTGGTCTGTTATATTCGATCTTTTGATACAGCCCTATATAATGTGGAGGATGGGGCTGATATATATACCCGGGTATATATAGACGTGTTTCATCTTTAAACTGTACAGAGCTAGGTGTGCGTGAGATGCGTTATTGAGTGTTGATAGTATAATTACTATTATCACTAGTTTGAATCAGAGGCTAAATTTAGAAAATTATGCTCAATCGCTACAACGATTATCACCCATAAAATAATTGAAATAAAATGCTAATTTTAACCTGATGTGTTCATATTGAATAATTATGTGCCCGTATAAAGTGATAAACATACGGCAATGCCATCACAACATCATCATCTGCCATGTGGCCTCATAACCATTATATTACAACGTGATGAACGGGCGACTATGCTCGCAATAATATCACCAAAAGTAATATTACGTTGGTTTTATTAGTTATTATCTCCCGATAGGCCTACAGTGCTTTGGAAGCGAAATAAACAAGAAATTAAAGCGTCGTGTTTTAAAAAATGACAAATTATAAATTATGTTCTGAACGAAAATCTGAAATTGGCTCTTATTAAATGTGTCTGTATTTTTTTAGTATAATTTGTCACCCGTTTGTTTTTCCATAATTTGTATGTGCTGAACTCGAATCTACAGGATAACATTAATTACTTTTTGTCCTTCATCGTCAAATTAGAAAGATGTGAACCAGAACTGAATGTTTTGTCACACATGAATGCACAATTTAAAGTTTCTGCATGATTTGGGGCTGGTAAATTCATTTCTGAAGTCGTTGGAATCATTTGACCTATATATGTCCCTCAAATCCAAGATGACAGTTGTTATTAATTTACTAGTATTTTATAATTATTCCACTTAACATCCTCATGTAGAATATATGCTTTATTTATGATATATTTGTGGACCAGGGGTAAAGGTTACTGACGAGTGAATTGCTCAACCAAAAATACAATTTTTTTACATGAACAAAAATTAGCCTCCAAAATGTGAATCTGACACTCGGTTTTCTTTCTTTTTTATGGTTTGTCGCACAGGAATGTACAATATAGTATTTCTCATTTCTGCATTTCTGATGTTATTGAAATAATTTTACGTTATTTGATATTCAAATCCAAAGGGGACCGCCGTAATATATTTACTATTATAATACTTATTCTGCTTAGCATGCTAATGATCATTAAGAATAAATAATTTATTATATTATTCTTTATTATTATTGGATACAAACAAAATAGTCCTTAAAGGCCCATACCCAGGCAAATGGCATGTTTTCGTTTTAGCTCTGTTATATCTTTTTGCGTGTTTGAATGAGTGAAGGCAACATTCCGATAGATTACCGTGTCAACTTTTAGAAACATCCGTTGGCAACGAATTATGACAAAATGTCAGTCATTAAATTGTGTTCTTTTAGATCCACCCGTTTTTTAATTCGATTGACATGTTTGACAGGAAAATGACATCGAGTCACCAAATTGATTGTTTCCTTCCTAATATGTTTTTTGTATAATTTACTGTGACAAAAAGTTCGTAACTCGTATTAGGATAAGTATGTAAGTTCTCAGATGTATCACATAGTCAAAGACATTGTTAGTTTAATTACAATGTCATCGGAAAATCACTGCTTAAAAGCGCTTTGCCAACAGGTCTCACATCTCCAAACACGAAGGGTAAACACCTCTAAACTCGGCCAATTGACATGTTTTACATCTTTGCGGGACATCGTGAACATCGCCAAAATACATAGGTAAGATTTATGGGATGTTCGTGGCTGGAGTAGTGACACAAAGGAAGAGATTTTCCTCAGTGTTGATCCTTTCAAAGAAAAAAACAAATCAACATCGGACCCTTCATCTAGACCCTCAGCTGGCAGGCTTTATGGCAATATAATTAAGGGATGGTTGTCAGAAATTGTATGAATATTCCGAAATGCACACTTACCAGGTACATATCTCTTTCAAATGGAGGGTGGAGAAAGATAATAAAGATTTACGATGATATGAACCTAAATAACACAATTTTTTTAGTTGAAGGCACTTGCTAATGGGTCTTTAATTAAGCCCCCTGAGTAATCAGGGGTAAGGGGTAATGTCACAAATTTAAAAAAAATGTTTTGAGTGAGTCAATAATCGTATTGCAAAAGAAGGAAAGTACCACATAGATGTGTATTCTAAATAAGGGGAACAAGTGAATTCGAGTTAAAAATAATTGTAGAAATGGGTTGGCTCTGTTACTATTACGAGAATCATTTTTCTAATATAACATAAATTTCAAAATTGCACCAGATGATATTTTACATTTAGATATGACGCATTCGAAATTGGATTAAGCAACGTTCATAGCACATTATACTGAAACATGCTTTCAAGTGCGCTTTTTTAATAGCGCTCTGATTATACTTTTGAATACCTAAAACGGCGACCATGTTAGATTTAAAGATCAACCATAGGCCAAATATACCTCATAAATTAGTTCCTCACGTCAAAATCACACAAAAACCATAAATTATGCATTCCTGTGCGACAAACCATAGAGAAAGGAGCGTTTCACTTACATTTGTTTTTATTATTATTTGAAGGTAAAGGACCGAAAAAAAAATCATTTTTTGATAAAAATCACTCATCAATAACGCTTATTCCTAGTCCGAATATATTATATAGAAATCATATATAGGCCTATTACATTATCGTTTCGACAGGTGTACATCTGGCTAGATCGACTGAGAATTGTGTACAGTGTGGCTTCAAATATCCTAAGATATTTCACATAATGACACATATATTTTAATTTGCACATCTCAAACAAATTAAGATCGACGTTTTAAACATCACAAGTGACGTTTTTGAAAAGATAACAGATGATATAATATAGCTTGATGTCAGTGTAGATAACAATGTATGTTTACTTGCTGGTGATATGAATGCCCGTACTACCCCAGTCACACATACACGACGCACCGCCCACGCCTATAGGGTGACAAAAATGAGAGCAGTGCGTCCTTGTGCGTCCACAAATTTTGTCGGGATATGAAAATAGCTAGCGAGTTAATGACGAAAATACGGCGTGTTATGGATAAATCAGGTGCATAGATCAGCGACCCGGCAGACACGAGACAGTGGCCTAACAATAAACCAGCATCGGGTCAATGCCTCGTGTCTGCCGGGGAATGTACAACATTTTGCTAATAAACGCGCTGGCGTTAGAAGGGCGATGAAGCTAACGAAGATACAGCGCATTGCTAGCGCGCCGCACGAATAAATCGAGGAGTCATTTATACGTTATATGTTCGCTGGACATGCGCTTAGAAACACATTAGATGGGCGCTTTATACTCGCTCGGTGCTGTCGTTTTTTAGAGCTCTGAAGTGCGATATTTAATTTTGAATCATTTAAGGTAGTGTTTTACACGATACACGGCTTTAAGTGAAGATTTTGTTTTGATTTGTCAAAATTAGGTAAAAAAAAATAATGTTGGCTTAAATGTATGACACATTTTTTCTTTTAAAAAATAGTTACATATATATGTACCAAACGAACTGACAAAAAATACTCTAATAGTCGACATCGGTGTTCTAATGCGCACTGTTTGCGTCCAATGCGTTGGGTTGGAAACACGTTGCGCATTCGCTACCAACTTACTACGTCTTTCATAATACGCACTGAAATTATTATTTTTATTTTTTTATGCGTGGATTGTGCGCCGTGTATGTGTGACTGGGACAAACCTCGGTCAACGAAAACACAACGAATTTAGAGCATGTGCTCTACTTATTTTTTAATTTTTTTATGCGTGGATTGTGAGCCGTGTATGTGTGACTGGGACAAACCTATGTCAGCGAAAACAGAACGAATTTAGAGCGTGTGCTGTACTTGTGCCTATTAGACTAGCGCTGGTCTGACGTTCTTCTGACTTCCACATTCACACGTGGAAAAACTCTCACATTTTTGAACATGCAGAAAATGTGCGCAGAGATTGATGCACACAATAAATGAATAAAGGTACGACTCTACACGCGTGATGCGTGTTCACCGAAATCATTGGAAATAGAAAGAGCGACTCCACATGCACGTCATGCATCACGCGTCACGCGCATGTGGAGTCGCTCTTTCTATTTTCAATGATTTCGGTGAACACGCATCACGCTTCACGCATCACGCGTATGTGAAGGCATGGCTTAACGCGAGCCTACATGACGCCATTTTATGGAATATCCCGGGTACCACCCCCCCCCCCCCCAAGATCCTTGCATGTGATCACGGGACAACGTGCTGACCCATTCGTATATTATTAGTCTTTTTTCCTTATTGGTGACACTTATATTATTATTACCCCCCTCCCCCCCCCCGCAACGTGATTGATAATACGTATCTGGGGAAGCTGGTCAATCTGGTTGAGGAACACCAAGCACTATAATATGACACTTCATTAAAATAATACAAAGACAGCATACGAGATGAAAATATTTAGGACAGTATAGCAGAAGCTATCCTAGTAAACATGGTAAACACAAAACATTTGTATAACATTTGTACAAAGTTGGACCAACGTCCTTAGCTGGGATGGATGTGGGAGCGTGTGTATTTAGATAAGTAAGGTGCCATACAGTGACTCATGTCCCTGTGTGTAAAAAATCCACAGGAGATCCGCACTCCTTCATGCAGCAAAAAGAGCTTTGACGCATCACGCACCACATTTTGACGTACATGTGGAGTTGTGCAATACGCATCACGCTTCACGCGTATGTGAAGTCGTCGCTCAACGCACACCCGGCGCTCTCGTCAAATCATCAATAGATTCTGACGCGCGCCCAGCGAATCAAAACGCACTGACCAAAATGCTTCATTTTAGTGCGATGGACGTGCGTGATTGTATGTGTGACTGGGCCTTACGGCATGTGAAGCTGGAGTAACAGTAAGTGATGAAAATGTACAGAATAGATGTGTAGACATATTTGAGAATATGGGACATTCGGAGTCACGCCCATAGTAGTCCTGGGGCTGATTCTGAGAACTAGTCCAAATCCAGAGTTTGCTGCACCCCCTCAAAGAACATAGGTTTCTCACTTTTTTTCTTTATTTGGTATGTATGTAACTAGTTTCAAAACATTACCCCTCTAAAAATGTGTCCGAGAGGAAAAAAAATCGCCTTTTAAAAAAATTATTTTTAAATTTTAATTTATGCCTAGGTAAACACAAATTATTACACTGCAATATTATATATATATATATATAAGTATACCATTGAATACGTATTGGGTGAAATTTGAAATAATTGTCATGGTTTTTGTCAGCTACAAGTGCACAAATGGCAATATTCACATTTTCATCAGAGCACTATGACCGACTGTAGGAAATGGTCCTCAAAGGGTCTTTCGGACACATTTTAAAAGGGGTAATGTTTTTAAGATGGAAGCTGGTGAACCAAATAAACAAAATATACCATAAAACCCATGTTCTTCTGGGGGTGAAACACAATCCAAGTTTTCAGAATCAGCCCCAGGACTATAGACGTTGATAACTGATATAATGTTTTCCATTTCAGATGCATTGTTGACTGTAAATACACCCGCACATTGCACTAGACCATGTAATAACTGTCATTCAGCTTGAACGTCAGATAAATGTGTGCAACAAATATTCTATTCGGAGATCCTTTGTATTACCATAATGATGTGCTACTTATAAATCCTAATAAACATGTTTATATAAAATAAAAATACTCTATATTCATGTTGCGAAATTAAGTTATAAAATAGTCTTTTTTCACAACATTCATGCAACCATTTATGCAGCAGTGGGTAATAAAATGCACACGAATAGAGGTCATACTAATCCAATATTTCGAGTGGTAGCGTGTGTCCACAAGAGGGGCGAACACAGAACCAGGCAAACACGATACATTGACCCAATCTTTGATCAATGTTGGCCCACCGTCTACGACGTTGGCCCAACATTGGTCAAACATTGGTTCAATGTCTCGTGTTTGCTGAGAAGGAATCCAGAAGAGGCAGGTGAGAGATAAAATTTGACCCTCTATTGCCCCCCCCCCCTCTGGTTCCGCCACTCAACACCACGCCAGTGTTAGCCTACTTAAATTACTGTCTGATCCACTGTTATCATGGTAATGACAGCGGGACTGGAATAGGTTCATCCAGGAACTAATATGTCCACGTGTCTTACTCAGTAGCCGCTCTGCTGGGGGCATTTCTGACCACTGGTCAGCAGATAAATACCCCCAGCAGGGCTTCGCAGGTGTGCCAGACAGTCGAGGTTGACACAGGCGCCGGTCAGCTGTGGTCAGTCACCAGAATGACCATCACAGATGATCTTCTTTGATGACCCTATCAAAGATGACTCTATCCCGTAGTTTACCAGGAGAAAACATACTTAAAAGTTCATTGTAGATTATGCTGTTTTGATCAGTCAGCCAAAATCCGTGTATCATTATATAGCTTTGATAATGTTTAAGCAAATGCTGGGATGAAATGATTCTTAAATTAAGTTATTAGTAAATAAACAGGTTGTAGTGTTTCCAGACTGACAAGAGTGGTGATAGGATGACTTGTGTTATTACTGTTACCATTAATATCATTGTCATAAATGGGAATCTTAACATCTGAAAATTGTGAATATGGGAACTAAAACCAAGAACACGCAAGTCAAGGCGCTTTCACTCGGTACAGACAATCTGCTATTAGATTAAGAAGATTTGATATATGGCTGCAATCCATCAAGTAGTTCTAGAGATAAGCTCCAGAAACAAAGTGTGTGTGTCTCAATAATTATATCGTCGTACTGACTGTGCCAGAGCTACCTCAATGTACAGTATATAAAATACACATGTAGACCCCAAAAGACATGTAGACCCCTGTAGACCCCTATATACACATATAGACCCCTACTAGAGATGTTGTATAAAGCATAAGACCTCTGATACCGAGAAGCGTAAACAAAAGTAGACGGATACGGGCAGGTAAACGAACATCATTCAATCCATTCTGTTCTGTGGCCTTGCGAATTCAATTGAGATCAAAAATCATTAACCAGTCAAACAGATACATAGAAGCGACCGACATCAAATATTTTCACCCTTTGCTATTTTCTTCCCAAGGACGCTTTATTTTTCCGGACAGACGAAACCCGATTCTAAGTCTTCTCACCATCGGTGACGGCGCGCACTAAAACACAAACTTGACGTGCATTATTCACATGACAAGAGAATGAATATGTTTTGATACTGCTTTATTATATTATTAGCCGTAGTGGAAAACTACGAAGCCTCAAAATCGACATTTGCTTTGTTCTTATTACTCTTTTTAAACCGGATATATTGAGTTAATAACTCGATATATTAAGTTCAGAACTGTATATATTGAGTTGTCAACTCAATATATCGAGAAAACAAACTCAATATATCGAGCTGTGACAACTTAATATATTGCGTTATAAACTCAAAATGTTATGTAAACTCAATATATCGAGTTTGGAAAATCATAAGAATGCAAACGTCGCTTCTGGGGCTTCGTACTACGAAAATGCATCAAATGCAACGTGTATAGTTTCAACAAGACAATGTAAAGTTTACATACTTTATATAAGATGATAAATATCAGCCAACAGCAAAAACCATGAAATAAACAGCAGAGAAACAAATACAACTATTTCCACAAAAAATTGCAGTTATTTCTCCCCAGGAGTAACATTTGGTGCGGTGCCCTCGTAGCTAAATATCTGCCGTTCGCTTGAGTGATATATGAGATAGTTTAGCTTCGAGGGGACGATCTACATCTCTATATCAATGTAAGAGTTATTCAGCAGAAAAAAATGAATATTTAATATCATATTTAACGATCTGATTTCATACAAGCATACATTTTTTCCTGAATGTTCTTGTATATAATAACAGAAGTGTACGCCTACATGACTGTAATGAATGCCATCCACAGTACATCTACAACAAATCTTTACATACCCTTTTCAGCTAACGCAATACCAAACAAAAATGACTTGTCAAAGTAATGACAATAACAAATAGTCACATAACAGTAGTAGTAGTAGTAGTTATTTGTCATCTTATAATTGAAAGGGTGTATCTGACACTTTTTAAACCCTTTTAGCGCCGGGACCGACTTTAGACGTCAGAATCTGACGTCTAAAGTCGATTCCCGCACTGAAAGAATTACAAATTTATAATGGCCGTAGACTCATAACATAGGTAAATATGCAAATGAAGCGGAAAGACCTAACTAAAACACCTTTGGTTTCCATGGCTTCCATACACAAATATGTCAGCGTTGGAATGGTTTCAATGACGGATACATCCTATCAAATCAAAGGTGGTGTAATATCGCCCCCTTCAAGTGTAGTTCGTATAACTTATTTGAACTTAATCTCCAAGAAGAACTGGTGATTTCTTTCAGAATGATTGGGTGATTACTGTTTCAGTAATATAATTGTTAAAGGTGATCTATCACCCCTTATATGGTATGAATAAGTATGTCCTTATATGGGGTGATTGGTTATTATGTGACCCTTTCAGAGGGTCACATGATAGCCAATCACCCCATCACCCCATATAAGGAAACACTTGTGCCCCATCTGGTGGCAACTTTGATTTATTTGTCACAAAATTATTCATACTATATAATATAAGGGGTCATAAATCACCTTTAAATGTATCTATTTATATGTGTTATTTTTGACAACGGAAGTTACAAACTAAATGTTTCACATGAATACCGTTGTACAGCCCACGTCTTATGCTTCATGGAAAAAAACAAAAAAACGATATAAAGTAAACATTACCCTACAAATGAAAGCCGGGTTATTATATACGTCAGGGATATTTTACTTAATAAAATGTGTCACAGGGAAACGCAGACTTGTGAGAGTTATATACAAGGCACACATATTCTTTACAAGCATTGTTAATCCCCAAAGGCAACACATTCACTGTCATGGGAAATAAAACAAATGTTTGTTAATTAATAATAAAGACAATACAAGTTAATTGGCGGTTTAAACAGTCTTGACGAATGGAATGCAGATACATAACGATATCAGACAATAGTTTGTTCTGACAACATTGTGATATTTAGATAAAGATCACATATTACACTTATCCATAAGAATTGCTGCCAAATTATTGCATATGGAATATTTCTTTGTAATTCACATAAATGTGTCTTCGTGTAGTGTAAACATGCTGGCGATACAGGTTTACATCTTAAAGGCTTCTTATGCCTTATTATTACTGAATACCACAAGGAGACCTCCATATCAGTTGTTACAATGATATACAGTTATGTCGAAAAACTATAAAACAATCGATATTATGGTGGTTGTGCGGGTGTGATCTTAATAAGTAAGCTGATATGTGATAGATCAAGTCAGATATATCAATGTCAGGATAGCATTTATACCCTTCTGGTTATACTATGAGGGTTTTTTTTAGCATTATTTTGTTTGCTTTAAATGATGATTTTGTGTATTTATTTGCAGTCAATAATAATGTTGTATGTCACCACGTTGTGTGATATGGCGGTCATATTGGTTTACCCACTGAACACAGTTATTGGTTATTAATTACACAATAGGACTACCAAAGTCATTAAGGGTCTGTGTTGGCAAAAATCAACAACCTATAATAAAACAGGACGTTGTAAAGGAAACAATAGGTGACAATCAATTATGTAAGTTGTATAATATAATTCAGTGAATATATCACCATGATAGCCTCTAGCATATAATGTGTGTATCTAAATATGTTATTACTATCGATAACTACTAGCTGCCTTGAAGTCTACAGAAAAAATACGCCGTAACCATGGTAACACGCCAGATCTGCCTTGAAAGCTACAGACAAAATACGCCCGTAACATGCTAGAGCTAACCTTAACGGCTATACAGACAAAATATATTAAATGCATGTTCTTCAACGGCTCCCTTTTAAGCGTGGGCGTCGCCAAGTAGGCTGGTCATCTCGATTCGCCGAGCAATGTTATTAACATGTATAGGCGGCATTGTATGCCGACCGTATGGTCAAAGCTCCAATCCTTTGCGCCGTACATATTATTGATCAGTGAGACGACCCAACTGCTTTAAACGTAGTCGCACCGCTTCTTCATAATACATAGGCTTATGCAGATCTCAAATAAAACATTAGTTAACCCTTTCAGTGCGGGGACCGTCTTTATACGTCAGAATCCTGACGTCTGTAGACGTCCGATTCTGACGTATA
This sequence comes from Flabesymbios commensalis, assembly GCA_964017125.1. Classification (NCBI taxonomy): domain Eukaryota; kingdom Metazoa; phylum Annelida; class Polychaeta; order Terebellida; family Flabelligeridae; genus Flabesymbios; species Flabesymbios commensalis. The sequence goes on along the minus strand of OZ024904.1, from coordinate 31,462,238 downwards.
AAGACGATCCCCGCACTCAAGGAATTAAAATATTTAAAATGGTCCTAGATCCATAACATAGGTATTCAAATGAATCGGAAAGAATTAACTAAGACATTTAAAATTGAAAAAAACCCTTTAGATCCCATGGTTTATACACAAATATTTCAGCATTGTAAGGGCTAAACTAGAAGAAGTTTCATCTTTTTTATTGCCAAAGAGAGAGAGATGTTCTCATGTGTACACCCCACTGCCGCTGCGCTGGTCAGTTTGACTTCGTAATTTCTGCTGGATGAAACCCTAAGTTGTTGCTTATTGATTGTTAAGTATTGCTTATTTAAGTTATTGCTAGCTAATGACAATTGTCTTGTGCATATTACAAAGTGCCACAGAAGACAGGTTTCAATAAGCGGAGATTTCATCATTAACCCTTTCAGCGCGGGGGCCGTCTTTATACGTCAGAATCTGACGTCTGTAGACGTCCGATTCTGACGTAGAAAGACGGTCCCCACACTGAAAGAATTAGAATATTTATAATGACCGCATACCGATAAAACGGGTAATAAAATGAAGCGGAAGAAGCTAACTAAGACATTTATGATGGTTTCAAATTGAAAAAACCCTTTGGCTTGCATGGTTGAATGCAAACATATTTCAGCATTGTAAGGGGTAATATAATAGAGGCTTCACTTCAACACGTAAAGCCCTTGTGTCAATTATAGTAGTGGCTGTTTGCAAACCTGTTCAAATAAAAGAAGCTGTAACAAAACTAGTAGTGGTTCTGTGATTGTATTTGCACTTGTGTCACCAGTTTTTTGGAAGTGAAAAAATATTTTTAATATGTTAAACTAGTGCTCAACTGCAAAATGCGCATGCCTGGGACGGTCAAGTGTAGGCCAACAGTTGCTTATTGAGTACAGATTGACGGCATTAATATAGCCACTGAACTGATTACAAGATACTACTTAAACGAGACATTGATCCAATGTTGTTTTAATGCTAGGCCAACGTTTGCGACGCTGGCCCAACATTGAACCAACATTGTATAAATGTACAATGTTTGAGAGAAAGTCCTCCTGCAGCCCAGCAAACACAAGACATTTGTATAAAATGTATACAACGTCGGCCCAACGTTTTCGACGTTGGTCCAACATTGCATGAAGTCATACAAATGTTTTGTGTTTATACAAGCTTTTGGGGTCAAGCAGTTTCCAAATCCCCGCAGTTATACAGTCAGTTTGTTTGCAAGCCAGCGACCAAGTAGGGGCAAGGGCAAAGGGCTTTGAATTATTAGCTCATAGATGTCGCTCAAGTATATATGAACTTGCTGTGATTTGAGAACTTGCTCTTAATGAGGCTTTGGGTATAAAACGCATATTTAGTGTTATTATGGAATAGGGCCTTGGCCTACCCACGGGCACTATTCCTTTCTGGGGGACCCTTGTCCCACGAATTTTGACAGTTGACCACAACTTTAAACTAATAAGGCAAAATAAATATATCTGTATACGATTACACGGACTTCCCAAACAGGTAGGTAGGCTAAAAAATGTCTTATATTTTTTTGAGGGGTTCCCGGTTACAGGGACTCTAAAATAGGGTAAGTAGGGAACTTTTGTTGCAATTTAAAGAAACTGCCAATTGTCCCAAACACAAAAATACACCCTGATAAAGAAAGACAACAATATGTACGTGCACACAGATGTGGAAACCACAGATTCAATGGGTGAATATTGCCTTATGTCGCTTTCTGCACAATCATGGCAATATCGCGACAGAAGGAAGCCCGAAGGCGAGAGTATGCCATATTCTTCACAGATTCAATGAAAATTGGAGAGGGACGTTCTCAAAATTGGGGTAGGTACGATTTTTTTAATTGCTATTAAAAAATCGGTAAAGTAGTCGGCAATCGGAAAAAGATATTTTTTGTTTAAACTATGACATAAATATACAAATATGACTTACTGTCATTGAAGTTGTAGAGACACAGCTTCAAATGTCTAGAAATTTAAATTGAGCAGCTCAGAGATCGGGGAGTTAAAGGTGTACATTGTAATTATAAGAGACGATGGAGATGACGAAGATTACGTATATATAAAGACTGGTTTACTGAATAAGGAGAGTGTACGAAACTATGGTAAAACATGCCAAAATAGATTATAATTATGTACAGTATAGATGAACTAATTAGCTTAAAATAAAAGCGTATTTCACACAGACTTTGTGATACAGTATTCATAATATTAGGCTTTTGTAGATATTATTAAAACCCTTTCAAGCCTGAATTTACCACTGTCATCTTCATCCACTACAAGCCGCGAATTGCTGTCGCAATTCCCGCCTTGTAGTGGATGAAGATGATTTGATGTGGTTTAAAAATTAAAGAAAATTGCCATGTAATGGTAAACCTGTTTCATGGAAATTTTTTTTTTAAAACCCCTAGTTGTAGGAAAATTAAGTGTGTTTTCAGGGATGTAAAATGATGCTTTAATGCATCGTGAGGGCTTAAAGGGTTAAATGTGTACAATGTATACATTAGGGCATACATCACCTCTATCAGAGTGGGCTCAGGCCGTATTGTAATTATTAGGGTTCAGTGAAGCAAAATGACACACCTGTTTTAGATAGTTGATGCTACAAATATGATTATATTTGTCAACAACCTAAGAGGACACTACCCAGCAAACATGAGACCCAACGGCGGTATAATGTTGGGCCAACGTCTCAGACTGTGGCTCGACAATAAGCCGTCATTGGACCAAAGCATTGTACATGCTGTGTATAAATAGCCGCGAATGAGGTGACAGGCGACATAGATATAATGTCAGGTGAGCCATATACAGGACTGATAAATATCATGTGAAATAAATCTGCTAGATTTATCAATATGCATTAATAAAAAGGTATATATATTATTTAGTTTACACACGTTTTCAGTGATTTACGTGTATTTCTAGAAAATGCTTACGATGCCGATTACTTCACTTATGTACATTGACAATCAACCGGGCTAATAACACATGTATGGGATATTTTTCAAATAAATATTCCAAAGCCAGATAGTAGTCAACAACATTTATAAGATATTTATTATTTACTAATAGCTATCAATAGCGACAGTTTATAATGGCAATTACAAGTACAGCATTGATTTGTATTTGTCACTTTTAGTCAATGAATATCTATATATATATATATATGAATCTCTGTTTTTCGTTATATTAGCTTCCCTTATAATTAGCTTATATAGGTGCATATATATCACAGGCAACCTATTCAAATGTTAGATTGCCCTTTCATGTCTATATCGCTCAAAACTACACCGGGTTAACTCTACATAAAATTTAAAATTGAAGCATTAATATTTATGCGAATACGATTGCTGAGACGACTGTAAACTATATATTACATTATATTTGCATTACAACTGTGGCAGTCCCCACCTCCCACACTTAGGTTTGATTGCCTATGCAGTAATCGGGTAATGGTGAGGATATCAATGGGAAGTGTGTGGCGGTCATCTTGGATATGCAAATTATCCAATTTTAGAATTTTACGAGGCTAACCAGTCAGTGAGTGTACAGAAAAAACATTGCGAAGATCGGATGAATATGCCTAGTGATGACTGTAGAGAGTTTACCTAGATTTGTGAGGAAGAGTCGTAGCGGCCTTCTTGGGTATGCAAATTAGATGATTTCCGTACCTAATCAGGGTAATCGATCAGAAAGGAATCAGAACAAAATTGGGAAGATCGGATGAATGTTGGCAACTGTAGAACATTGACGTCGTCAAATTGTTGAATAATAATAATAACAATAATAGACAACATTAAAATAATAAATCTTAACTATGATCAGATGATTGTCTGCATGACACGCCATATAAAATAAGTCTTATTAAATGAACACAAATTGTTGATATAATGTGTGATGTAGCCCGTATTCTCGTACAAGTTACGATATATCGTAGGCTTCGGTTGGTCGAGATGGCCATCTCGACCAACCGAAGCCTACGATATATCGTAACTTGTACGAGAATACGGGCCCTCTCCAGACAATACCAGGAACCCAACCCACTAACATTTTAACTTTCCTCTTATTTCTATCAGAAAAGGTACGATTTATCATAACATTTCTAATAGAAATAAGAGAAAAGTAAAGAAAAGATGAATCTTAAGATTTGAGTGGGATGGTGTCCAGACTAGAGACACGTGCAGTATCTGAGAAACAGGAAAGTGAAGGGACAAGTAGAAATCAGAGAAAAGGTCAAAATCGATGGCAATGTTTCTAATTATCAATAGACAATTACCGATGCACGACAGAATTCACCGTTGAACTTGGAACTTTCTACAATATTATTTTACTTAAAAAAGGCAAAGTCACCAGGTCACATCATAATGTGATTATAAATATCACAATTTGTCTGATGGTTAAAAAAGGGACACATTCCAATTCCAGGCACACGAACCATTGACCTAATGTTGGCTTAAGCCTGGGCCAGCGTCGCAGACAGCGGACCAACATTAAACCAATATTGCGCCAATGTTTGATACCTACTTGGTGATAAATAAGTTTATACCTTTAGTCACTATGTCACCTATTTTTTCCATTAAAATCATGATCGTGATTTTGTGCTATTTCACAACGACTAGACGTACAAGTAGGACATGTTGGAAAAAATAGAAATTATCTAACAATATTGACCAACTAGATTAATGACTACAGACAAAAGAGAAATACAAATCGGCTTGTAGGCAAAATTGTGCGAAAGAAGTTATATAGAACCCGAAAATTTCCAACTCATTCAGAATCACAAAATATAATTGTCGGTGCACATCAGAGCGTAGGCTATATAGTATGTGTGAACATTTATGTATTTTGACCTTAATGCTAGAATAATAAAATTTGATCATTTTTTGAAAAAAATATACAGTATATACATGTATATACCTTAAGAGAATCAGAGTTAACACAACTCACTGCAAGACTTAAATCAACAAGTAATGCATGAATAAATATTACCGTGAAAGATTACATAATTATACCATGGATGTGTTTTGTCATAATAATCAAGTGTTAAGAGAGTCGTGCCCGTTGCTCTAATCATTATATTAATTATGATGTAGGTACTTGAAACAAAATATCCCCGTATGAAAAGTAAATAGTAGTTTAATGATATGTTATAAGGTTATGTTTTAACTGATTATATTTAGAGGGGAGGGGTCAGTGGAGCGGACATGATTTCTATTGTACATTAACCCTTATCCTGCTAAGTTAATTTATTTAAATTTTCAACCACTTCAGGTTGTGTCTCGCCAATGCGATCCACAACCTCAAGTGGTTGAAAATAACTCATATTAGTTGTATTTGAGACCAAACATTAATAAATATTGATGTTTAAACAGTCATTTCATTCCCAATAACAGTGATTTAATCCGCTAAATAACGGATTAAAAACGACTATAGTGGTGATTAGCAGGCAAAGGGTTAATATACATGTATGGATACATGATACCTAGTCCAAAACGTGAAAAAAATCACCTAACAGTAACACCTCGTAGAATATTATTCAGGAAAAAGCATGAAAAGATATTTATACCTAATACGTATACATTATGTAGTTTAAATCATATCACCAAATCCTTACGATATTTAATATAATTATCACTCTGTCTGCTGCATAATCTTATTAAAGTATTTTAAGATGATAGATCGAAAATATGTGATATAAACATGATTAACTTTAAAATTTCGTCGAAATTATGAACGCTTCCCAGCAAACACGAGACGTTGAACCAATGTTGGTTTAATATTGGGCCAGCGGTCTTCGACGCTGGTCCAATATTAAACCAACATTGTTTCAACGTCTCGTGTTTGCTGGGTTGAAAACTGTTTTTCTCGAACCATTTCTAGACTGCGGTCTCGTGGTTACTATCGTATGTTGTGAGCAGTACCCCATGTACATCTGGTGGCTGTACTATTTGTTGTTCATCACTGGGGATTGTTACTATGTGTTCGGCAAAGTTGGGATGTCCATTTAGAGTGGTAGGCTGAGTATTTTCGGTGATGGTTAGCTGGCCGGAGGAGGAGGATGATGAGCAATATCCACGAGTAGATGAACACTCAGAGGACTCTGGAGATGATTTGTCAAATCTGCGCAGGCAAGGCACAAAAGATAACATCACCCCGGACAAGAAGATGAAGCCGCCGGCACAGTAGAACGTGGCGTCATAAGAGTGCGTTTGGTCACAAATCCAGCCTGTAATAGAATAGACATAATATAATATACAAACATGGTCAGATTATTAATATGGGATATGATGTCGATTTGCAGTCTAAACATAAATTAGGAATTACACATTAGGATTTTTTCACACAAAATAATTGGATTGAAATAAAATTGTGCTGAAAATTCAAGGTCGTAAGCTTTTACGAATTAAACAGATAAATTGTAGTTAGCAGTTTATATATATCGTATAAATTTAATAGATTTAACAACGATCAGGAACATTACCAATAATTACTGATCTTCCATGTCGTGCAATATTGTATTGTCATATTCTGCATATTATATTTAAAGGTTATCAGGTTATACTTATAGCGCGAGAAGATATACCGGACGAACGAAGCCAGATTCCAAAGCTCCCTCCATCGCACCTAATGTGACGGCGGGAGCTATATATGCCTAACACTATAAGCATATATACCATTGTATACTAATGGAGATGCTTATAATCAGTGATAATACACCACCTAACCCAAAATACAATATTCACCTGTTTATAGAAGTGTTTAAAACAAGTAATGTAATCATGGTAATGTGCTCTAAATGCAAGTTTTTAAATATTGATCGTATACATGTCGCTTATGTAAAAAATTATAACGCTGTCGGTCACAATATTTTTCAACAAAGTGATGGAAACGCACCAATGTTATCATGGTTATTCATACATAACATACATGTATAACGTTAAGCTCGTTTAGCATGTTTAGCCTGTGAGAACTGACTTTGCCCGTGTGATCTGGTGCAAATCAAGCAGCACATATAATCAGAAAATCGAGGACGGCAATTTACTTTGCAATATCAGAGTGTGATATATCCTGGTATACATCAATTTTTCACATTTTGTTATATTCGGCAGAACCTGATATGTTCAAAATAGTCTATGATTTTTCAAAACTCTTAATATGACTGATCAACTGGTTAGAAATGTAACGTTAAAGTAATTGTGTAAAACTATATATGCCAAGCGACTTCAGCATGTTCAGTAACAAAGCTTTTCTTGGACCACTGTTTATCAAGTAGGCCCCACACATGTATTACCTTAGTCAACAAGGCCCGTCGGCGACTGAAATATGCCTCAGCATCTAATTATCGTTTAAAAGTGGAAATCATTTGAAACAAGAGCACACTCGACAATAGCCCGCCGCCGTTATTGAACTGGTTATTAGCAGTATGCAGTACAAATTTATTTGAGCAGGTTGCAAGAAAAACTTTTGAGTTATCGCGCCCACAAAGTAATATTGTTAACATCACAATATTATAATCACAATAAAACGGCCATTTTGATTTTTTTTCAGCCTTTATTGCATTCGTCCGCGAACCTTTTTTTAAATAGTAATGGTCTAGCCATCTGGTACGGTTTTACAGATATTACACATATGGTGAACAATGGCCGCAAGACTGCCATTTTAAATTTTCTGGAGAACATATCCAAGGCATACCCCCCCCCCCCCTGAAACCGCACATTGTATTCTATGGTAATGGGCTAGCTATTTGGTACGGTTTTTCAGATATTAGGCATTCTGAAGTCAAAATTTGCCGCATGTCAGGACATATACCTTGCTGAGACAGTTATCAAGCATAGTTAAGTCAGGTGAGCAATCTTGAATATGATCAAATTATAATTTCAACGGTATATCCCCACCTGACACCGCACATTTTGTTCAATAGTAATGATCTAGCTATCAGGCACGGTTTTCCGGTTATTACGCATATTAAAGTCAAAAGTGGCCGTAGGTCGGCCAATTTGTATTTGATCAAGTTGAAATTTTTCGTGGTATATCCCCACCTGAAAGTAACTGCACATTTTGTTAGATAGTAAACAGGTAAAGGTGCAGCTATCTGGCCCGGTTTTCCAGATATTACGTACATTGAAAAAATAATGGTCGATAATCTGTTGGCCGCCATGATCTAGTGTCTTTTTCGAATCTTGCCCAATTTCGAAGGCATTCGAGCTATAATGAAATGGATATATCGTATAAATTTTGGAGAGATACATAAAAAATATTGAGTGAATTTTACACACACTATTTTCCATTCATGTCGTGAATACCAAAGTTTTGATAAGTATTTTAGAAGTTAGACCATATGACATGTAATAAAATTCTGAGACGAAGCTAATGGGTTTATATGGGGCTACATTTTTATTTATTTACTACATGTCAAATGGTCTAGCTTTTCAAATACTTATCAAAACTTCACAAAACTTTCAGGGTAGTCACGACATGAATGGAAAATAGTGTGTGCAAAATTTCATGAAAATTGGTTGAGAATTGATTGAGAAATCGGCGAAATTCATTCACCACTGTTAATGTGAAACCGATTATAGCAAGGTTAATGTAAATAGGTTGAGACAAGAAAAACTAATGCTCGTATTTATGTATAAAGTATGAGGTAAAACTGCAAAATCTACCTTAAAAATACAAGACAAGAGCTATCACATGATCTCTTCATCTGGTCAGGCATATTTGACAAGTGAAATACAAATATAGATACTAATTTTCTTGACCGTCTGTAAATGAAAACGTCGGCGACGGCCCATTCCCTTTTATCACTTCGCCGTTGATCCATGTTATCGGAACATCTTAATCGTGCATATATTAAAAGCTCATTGAATATGTCATGATGGGCCTTTTATATTATTTAAAGGACACAATTTTTTTTTTATCAAGGTAATAAATAACACTTTTATTTTATAATATTTCAGCATTTGTTACAGGCACATTGATATATTTCAGTGTAAAATAGTCAATAATATAAAATAATTATATGTTTTTATTCGTTTGCTGTCAATTTGATTTGGTAAATATTTTTACGGAGTTGCTTAAACATGTTCAATCGTCAAGTTTATCATTTGATACTCATAGGATTTCAATTCATCACCCAAATATTGACAAGCAACATACATTGCATATTCTCTTAAAACAAGAGTACGCCAACAATAACATGTTTAAAGCTCGCATAGATAGCTGGACTATTGATATGAGTATTTACCGTTTATGTAATGATTGTCAGGTCACTGTTTAACATGTTAAAGGCAGAAGATCATGGTCATGGCTAGTTGACAAGTGGGACACGAATGACCAAGAATACACACAGATCTATACAGATAAAGATGATTACGCTAGCTCACGGTTCGTAATATACCGCACCGCTTGCCAGATAGTGGGCCAAAGTCTGTGACGCTGGCCCACTATTGAACCAGAGCTGTAAGGGTATGACTACAGTTCCCATGGACTGCCGACAAACAAGAGACGTTGAGCCAATATTGTTGTAATGTTGGGCCAGCGTCGCTTTATGATGTTAAAGTCACGTGTTTGCTGGGGGTATACATGGAATACTTGGATTACACTGTAAAGTAAGTGAACCACATACATACACCACAGCGGGGTACCAGTCACCAACCAGCAAACACAAAACATTTGTATAACATTTGTACAATGTCGGACCAACGTCGAAGACGTTGGGCCGGCGTTGTACAAATGTTATACAAATGTTTTCTGTTTGCTGAGCACACATTCAATAACCTGATAGGATACAATTTCCCACGTTTCAAAGGGCACGCACTAAAATACCACCATCAGTAGCTTTACAAACATGCCATAAACATAGGAGCGCTTTTTCACCCACATCTACATGTATAGCATATATCTCGGATGCCATTTGGCGAACAGAAATATGGGCGTGAAGTTAAACAAGGATTCAATCAATGTGAGATGGATTGCTCTCAAGAAAACTAACACGTTACACGATACGGTCTGCCATGCAGAACGCATGTATCTGTGTGATTTCAATAGATTGAAAATCTCTTCCACCGATCTCATGTTAAGACATACTGTATATTGAATTCTAAAAAACATCACTTGTGCTGAGTTGAATACATGTATTAACCATATCTGCATATTAACCCTTACAACCGTGCGCTAAGCAAGACCATAGTCGTTTTCAATCCGTTTTATCAGCCGTTTCAAACACGGTTACCGCTGAGGTCACCACTAGTTACTGGGAACAAAATATGTGTTTAAACATCAAGATTTGCAAATATGGGTAATTTTCTCACGCATGTTGTATTGACTACCTTTGCTCTCACAAAAGAGCACGTAAAAATGTCTGGAATGCAAATGTTGCCCATTTTATATAGCTGGTATCGACGATGCGCTATTAGAACTGACGATTACTTTCATAGTAAATCATTAGCTGATAATAGCACAGAATACTAATATACAAAATTATCATTTTAACCATGCCATCGTGGTTACTAAATTTGAAGTGCCGTAAACTGTTTAACATGCTTAATGGCTGCATTTATGCCTCTGAGAAAAAACCCCGTATAACTTGAAGAGTGGATTAGCGCTATAAGTGAACCTGTCCGGAACATCTCGGTTGTTCCCAAGATGCATCGGCCTATCGATTTTCAGGCCACCACCGTAATATTATGATCATGTTCGTAAGTGAAAGTAGATGGAGCTTTCTTGACACAAAAACCTTGAAATCAAATTTATTATAATGTATTTATAACCATGATAACACTCATGACTATTTTTATAGCAGGTTCAAGGTCATCTTGAAAAATATTCCCAAGAACCAGACAAACATGTTTTGGTAATGAAAAATACTAAACAAACATCTATGTTCCCACACCATGCACACTGGGGACTGGTCTTTCTATAAGCAACTGGTTGGTTGAGACCTATTGTACTTTAAAACCACTTTTCTATGACAGCTATTTTTCTGAACAAATATGATAATAATGGAGAATTGGTCAAGACGTGTAAATAATATATATTTGTTAATTAACAATTATTAGATGTAAATATATAATATACTTGCCTGCCAGAGGAGGGCCAATAAGGTTAGCGACCCCTTCTGCCAGCATACTGATGCCGTATGCATTGGTGAGGCGCTCCATGCCCAGTAGCTCCACAAGGATGATGGTGGTCAAGGAATAGTTTCCACTGATGAAGAAGCCATAAGATGCAGCAGACACACATAGCATACTATATGTGTTTAGACAGGGTACAATGAATGTAGATATACCAGCCAAACATGTCAGGATGTTGTATAACTGCATGGTATTTACCCATGGTAGATCACCGACATATCCTATTAAAATCTGACCAAAAGTACTGGTGATACCAATAATTGACACCACAAAAGATCCTTTGTTGTCGGATAAGCCACGGCTGGTGGCAAGGTCTGGTCCATAGACATACGGAACATCATACCACATATAAAGAATAAACGAATGAATGCAGAAGTAGACAAAAAGTATGTTGTGAAGAACTTCCATTCCTAGCATTTCGTGTATGATGTGACTTGCTTCACGTGATAGCCTCATCAGCATCACATTTTGTGGTCGTTTTCCTTTGATTTTTGTTCCTGTGGACTTGGCAGGATGTAAAAATACATCAGGACAACTGGCCGACCTCCTTATTGTAGCGCGATTATTGTGGTAGCGGCCTGCCGCCAAATTAGTACCACGTGCCGTCTTAAATAAACTACCTCTGTAGAATATGTCTTTCCGATAAAAAGGTAGTGAATTGACATATGCTGAGGACAACTGATTTTGTCTACTTTCAGAATTTCTCGGTAGTGTAGAAATACCGTTGGTAGTACCCTTATTGTCTACGCACGAGTTCTGATTTAGAAGTATTTTGTCTTCGGTAGAATTATAGTATACTGAACGTTCATTAGGAATCACTTCTTTCTCTTCATAATCTTCAGTATAAACACCTGAGCGTTGTCTGTCGATATCTGTCTTACTGGCATGGCTCCAGAACTGCTGAAGCAGACCTTTCTCTTGTAAGGCTTCGTGAAGAGTTTTATTGCTAAGTTGATCGATGCTATTGTGATTGAACATCTCAGGTGCCAGGTAACAGAGCTCCTGCTGAATGTGTGTTGGCAGCTGTACTAGAGAGCGTGTCACCGGGTCATTCAGGAGTCTGTATAAATGCTTATTCACGGGATCAGTCTGATCTAGTACATCAGTTTGAACATTATTTACATCTTGATGTAATTGCACGTTTGTCGCTGAGACATCGTCCATAGGCTGTGTTTTACTCTGGCAAGATTGGCGATCGGACGATTTATGACGTTGTCGTATTACCCTCTCTTCTTTAGTGGGAAGAAGTGGGCGAAAGACTGCTCCACACAGAATGAGGTTGAAGTTAATGGCTCCCAAAACAAGGACGGCGCCTCTCCAAGTGTACATATGAATCAGAAGATCAGTCAACGGAGCAAACAGGAAAGTACCAATACCAGAACCAGCAACGGCGATTCCTGGATAACAGTAAGAGAGAAATTAATGTTTTAGGAAAGTAAACACTGGTGAAGGAAATTATATCTACATGCACAGTGAGCGAGGATTTATGACGTTGTCGTATTACCCTCTCTTCTTTAGTGGGAATAAGTGGGCGAAAGACTGCTCTGCACAGAATAAGGTTGAAGTTAATGGCTCCCAATATAAGGACGGCGCCTCTCCACGTGTACATATGAATCAGAAGATCGACCAATACATTTTAATCCTCATCTAATAATTAGAAATAGTCAGACCACTTGCGGATGTACCCAGAAGGACAATTTGAAGTAGCGAGCAAAATATCATATATATCCAGAATCCACTAATACTACTAGTTTGGGAAAACTAAAACCCACCATCAGTGGTAATATTGTCTGGCTATTGCTGACTAGCTATAGCCTACATCATGTCATAGGCTACTTTATAAATATGACTGAAAATGATTTTGGCACATGAATTACCCAGCAAACACATTTGTACAACGTCGGCCCAACGTCTTCGACGCTGGTCCAACTTTGTAGAAATGTTATACAAATGTTTTGCGTTTACTGGGTATATCCCGGTACCATACATGCAGTTAGTTGCCTAATTTGAAAGACACGTAGCTTACCTGTGGCAAATGCCCTTCTCTTTTCGAAGTAGAAAGCCACCACACAGACAGCAGAGACATACACCATGGATAAGCCAAACCCCGCTAGCAATCCAAACGTCAGGCACAACACAGCAATGCTGTTTGCAAAACTACTACATATAAATCCAATGCCTGCAATGAAACCTCCTGCCATTGTCACACAGCGACATCCATACCTGTTGGTCAAAACACTGGCTATAGGTCCTGTCATCAGTGGCACAGACACAAACAAAGAGCCTACCCAAGCTGTTTTACCTTTACTTTCACCAAAGTAGTCCAGAAGTTCAGCGTATAACACTCCAAACGAGAAGGCACATCCATCGGCAATCATATGAGCACAGAATGATGCGAGTACCACCGCCCATCCCCAGCCACCATCTGGAGGTGGTGGCAGAGAGATCGTGTCGGAGCTAAGTGAGGAAGAGGAAGGCGAATCTGATGTGGAGCTTTTGTGGCGGTGATAGTGGTTTTTAGTTTTTGTTTCACATTGTGTGCCTGTTTTTTCCATGATGGTATTAAATTATTGTTACTGAACAACTCTGCAACATAAACTCTAAAGAAGCTACTGGGACACAGTTTAGTTTTTGGTCTGTAAAGCCCTGTTTGGAGCTTATTGCGAAAGCACAATGTATAATCCCACAAGTGACCTGCCATCCAGCTTCTACAAGGTTTGAACCTGTAAATATTACAAACATTAAATAAAAATGTTAGCAAACAGATAAAATGTGAGTAAACAGATTAAATGTTAGTAAACAGATAAATAAACAGCACAAAGGTAAATAAACATCACAATTCATTATATTTTTATCTAAATTCATAATCAATCTTAAGGCTCTCTGTACCTTTTGGAAATTGTTTTATTACATATATTTTACATTAAGTATATAATTGTACAATGTGAGTAAAAATCTATGCTAATATTGCAAATTCAACATAATAAAGCTCTTTTATTTGCACTTCGGGTTGACATGCTTCAACCCTTGAAGCGCTGACATATTTTTTTAATTTTTTTAATTTGAAATTATCATAAATGTCTTAGTTAGTTGTTTCTGCTAAATTTGAATACCTATGTTTGTTATGGGTCTACAGTTACTAGGCCTGTGGTGATTGACTTTAGACGTCATAATCTGAAAGTTGAGCCAGATAGAATCAAGAACTAAACAAAAGGGCATACATGATCGTGATAATGCCTTCTGAAAAACATATGATGAAGTTAATTTCAGAAAGAGTTTATTTCGTATTCGCATACATAACCCCTCCCACCCCGGACGATGATAAAGATTCCCGTCATTTAGTATGGCCAATAAAATGTATGCAATTTATAACTGAATGACAGAGAGGTAGTACAAAGAGAACTCTTTCCACAATTTCCACAACATAAATAAAACTGTTGAGTGAAATGAAATTAGGTATTAAAATGAATGATGACCTCTGAAATTAAAATCTGGGTTGTTCACTTTGGGGTGTACACGCGCCTTCTGTCCATGTACACATGGTAAAGATTAGTAAACAATTGTTCCCCTATGCTTGCCACTATGCAGTTTTTTATTGCCTCTAGAGATATTAAGTATGTTGCTTGGGTATGTAATAAGCATGATAAAGTCTCACCTAATACACATGATACAGAGTTGGCATTCTGTGAATATCTCTACATTTCCTGCCCCTTGACTGACAGTCTGTCTGATTAAAATTTTTGTGATGGAATTTGGATGCTTTGAAAATCATGATATTTAACCCTTTCAGTGCTGGGACTGTCTTTATACGTCAGAATCTGACGTCTGTCAGAATCTGACGTCTGTAGACTTCAGATTCTGACATATAAAGATGGTCCCTGCACTGGAAGAAATAATATATTTATAATGGCTGTAGACCCATAACATAGATAACGGGTATTCAAATGAAGCAGACAGTGCTAACTAGGATATAAATTTATGATGATATAAAATTGAAAAAAAACCTTCACCGTAACACCTTTATTCTCCATGATTTATACAAAATTAATTCAGCGTTGTGAGAGTTAAACATGGAAAACACATATTTAATAATAAAAATAATAATAATAATTCCACACTAACAGGGATTTCATTGGATATTAAAACAGATTTAAAAACGAGTCGCACTTAGCAGGTTAAGGGTTTTTTAAGAATTAGTTTTTTAAAAAGCTCCCAAAAGCCATGAAAACATCTAAACTGTTGGTTTTACATAATCAGTGTCATCTTAATCAAAATCCACTACCTATAAGAAATTTATGATATTTATCATGTTTATAGAATAGTAGTTTATCAACCCTTTCAGTGCAGGGACCGACTTTAAAAGGTTGGAATCTGAAGTCTGCTAATCCTTGCATTGGAGGACTAAACAATATATTGGCAATATACCTGTATATATCCATAACATGTATGTATTTAAATGAAGTATAAAGAGCTAACTAAGACATAAATGATGATTTCAAATTGAGAAAAAAATCTTTGGTCTCTTGGTTTATATAAAAATATTTCAGCGCTTCAACATATTTAGTGGTTAAATGATTAAATAATCTTTCTTCAATGTGAATATTTTATTTATGTTCTATAAATAATACAGTTCACTCTAAACCATACCAATTTTATTCTTAAACTGTTAAACTAGGCCGATAGAGTAAATTTCATAAGTATAAAATTATGTAGAGCCTAATGTATTAAGTAGGCCTAATTAGTATCAATGTACATAACAACTGCTTGACTCTTTGAATCTTGCAAATTTAGTATCTTTCTACATAACATATATTCAACCACTGAGCTGCAAGTTAATTTTATTTAAAATTAAATTTTAACAATGTTTCCATTTATATTATATAATTACTAGCAAACAGGTCGCTTTTTTCTTTTAAATCTTGAAGGTTTCAAGGCTAACCCAGCAAACACGACACATCGGCCAAAAGTTGGAAAAATCTGTCTATGACGTTGGCCCAACATTGGGTTGATGTGTCATGTTTGCTCAGGAAATAATCTTTCTTCAATGCGAATATTTTATTTATGTTCTATAAATAATACAGTTCACTCTAAACCATACCAATTTTATTCTTAAACTGTTAAACTAGGCCTATAGAGTAAATTTCATAAGTATAAAATTATGTAGAGCCTAATGTATTAAGTAGGCCTAATTATTATCAATGTACATAACAACTGTTTGACTCTTTGAATCTTGCAAATTTAGTATCTTTCTACATAACATATATTCAACCACTGAGCTGCAAGTTAATTTTATTTAAAATTAAATTTTAACAATGTTTCCATTTATCATGTTTATATTATATAATTACTAGCAAACAGGTCGCTTTTTTCTTTTAAATCTTGAAGGCTTCAAGGCTAACCCAGCAAACACGAAACATCGGCCAAAAGTTGGAAAAATCTGTCTATGACGTTGGCCCAACATTGGGTTGATGTGTCATGTTTGCTCAGGAAAACCCTTCAGCTTGTTCAAGTTGCCCGGTCACATTTATGTACCACATGGCATGTTTTTAATACAATTTAAGTAATGAAAAATAGTATAATCCAGCACAATAATTAGATAAAGAGGCTTTGAGTTATTATTCTGAGGTATTTTACTATATCATGATTTTTTTGTTCCTTCAGGTAGGAATTACAGGGTTCAGCAAATCACATCAATCTGTGTGAAAATCACATGAAATATATCTGTACCCGATACTACGTGGATTCAAGATAAGAAAAAGAACCTGTACATCAATATGAAGCAATATATATTTATAAAGTGTATACATACAAATTATAATTGTGTTTGGCTCCCTTACCTCATAAAGTTTATTGACATTGTATTATTATCCAAGTGTATTTCAATAGTCCACTAGAATACGTCACTAATTGTTGAAGAAGAGTAGACTTGTAGCAATAAATAGAAATATAATCTGCAGGTCAATACCACACTGCTATGATGGTTCCCCATTAGTCATCAAATTTCAGACAACTAACATCAGAAAAGACTCTTGTCCCATTCAGATCATCAGTTTAATAAAATATGTTCAGGCAGTAGGCCTACTAACCTGCTAACAATAACTTTGCTTTCTGTTGAAAACAATAAGTCTGCAATATGCAGTGATGTCACAGATGTAGGACAGTACTCAGCAGGCCTAGGGTCCACAATGTTAGGCTAGTTGCAAGTTAATGTAAAACTGTGTACAAAATTGAGGGTCATTCCGAGTCTGAAATGTAGGCCTAACTGATCTACCAATAGTCAATACCATTGCAAGACCATCATTATATTCATCTAGGATAGTATATAGAGCTGTGACAGAGTCACTCGCCGGGTCAATGGCTGACGGCAGTGACTGACACCGTGACACAGTGACACCGGTCGGCGGAGTCAGCTAAGAAACTGATTTGTTTCGTATCGCACTATCGCCGTATCGGCATCAGGAAGCCTCTCCACTGTCCAGGTTAGGTGGCAGGTCCAGGACCAGGCATCAGACTCGGACAGTCGGAGTCTGGCAGACTATCTATATGGCAAAAATACAATCTTAAAATATAGAGTGCACTTCAAATGTTATGAAATAATTCGGTTGCAATTAATTGCAAACTCTAAACAAAGGGAATAGACGATTCACAATATCACAAAGCTGCGCCATCAATCACTGATGCCCAAATGACAACAATGATCAGCTGTCAGATATAATATTTTAGGTCAGGTCAGGTCAGTTTTTTGTCAGTTCGCTTCCATTCACCAGAGGACGCTTCAAAGCCGTATTGGGAGGTTTCCCCTCCTGGTCATTTCGCACCATAGACATTTTGCAATCGCATTTGTTAAATGCATAGTTTAAGCTTGACCAGAGTTCCGGGGAACAACCAGTGACACTAACATAGGTAAACTACACAAACATAGGTAAACTATATAAAATTAAAAACAGTGGCATGCGTATGATCTTGCAATGTCATCCCAGGACACATATCGCGGACATGCTTTCGAACCTAAAGTGGTTGAGTATTAAACAAAGAATTATGTTTTTGACAGCTGTCCTGGTATTCAAAATTATGCATTCCAAAACTGCAAATTATATGTCTCACTGGTTGGTCACTGTTTCACATCAGTACGGTACAAGGAGATCCACCTCCGGGGACCTTTTGGTACCCATGGCCCCGTTTTATCAAGCTGAAAAGATACGAGCTCTCGTAATTCTCGTGACCTTGGCCTGCCACTTACGAGAATATAGAAGCTCGTTGATTTTCCTCGTATAATTCTCTCTTTAACACGTATAGGGAGGATACGAGCACTCTGAACCACTCGTCGAATTTTAACGATCCTCATATGCAAATGAGCTATTAATACGAGCTCGTATCTTTTCAGCTTGATAAAACGGGGCACCCAAATTCGCTCACTACCAAAGGCACTCGACCCTGGAATCAGTTACCAACATCCATTCGAACTCTCCCAGACCTCAAAACATTCGAAAAAGCCACACCTTTCTTCATTGCACATTATTTCAACATCTACTAACCAACACTATAATTATATCACATATATACACAAATATTTACACAACATATCCGCATGGTTACATATACCATCCCACCATCTGACCTAATTTTAAGATGACAGATAAATTCACATGCCGAACTATTTCTATTTATTATTTGTTACTCTGGTAATATTTACTTTTTTTATGGGCACCACTAAAAACAGCAATTTATTATATAGTCATATTGTAAAAAGCTGAGTGGTTTTACCCAATAAATATTCTTATTCTTTGAGTTCTGGCCGGGAGTTCTGGCCGGACAGATGGATGCCACCTGTTTGCTTTTTCACTCTCCCTGTAGGAAGCCTACGAATGCTTGAGCATACATTCGTACGAAATCTCATTATAGGCCTACCCGCCGTCTGATTAACTTGTATCAATTTCTAACAAATTTTGATGAAATTTAGCAAGGACTGTTTTGGAGTCACTCCCAAATACCGTAAAATTTTCACCAAAATATATTACAGTTCAGAGCTTAAACCATTTGACATACATGTAGTGAGTTTGTAATTAAGACGTACCTCTATAAACCAATTAAACTGGTTGAATTAAAGTTCGTTCTTTAGCCCCGAATACCATTAGGCCTTACATGCCAGATAGTCTAACGTTTCAGCTATAGAATATTTTTCGATGAAAATTTCACGGTATTCGGCGGGTGACTCGAAAATAGTCATTGTGAAATTTCATCAAAATCGGTTGAGAATTGACTGAGAAATTGGCGAAAAACATGCGATAAAAATTTATTCTGATGGCGGGTAGGCTATATATAGAGTAAGTCTATAGCTAGGCCTAAGCCTAAGGCACTCGAACCAGTGCTGCACAGTAGCCCAATTATCGACCATAGACATTCAACAAATTGTTTTTCTTTCCTTCCATACAGTTGCAACACAGCATCGTTTAAGTTTAGTTTCTTCACAAGAACAATACCACTCTGGAATAATCTACCAAATGCAATTGTTTTATCCCCATCCCGAAACAGCTTGCAAACCGGTAGGTGTGAATAGCGAGGGAGACCTATAAAGCGAGAAAGGGTCAATAAGAGGCTTCATATGGCAATGTAATGCATGTAGCCTATATAAGATATTTATCGGTGACATAATGAAATTCCCGTATTTTTTATTTCGGACCTTTTATGTCCAAAATAAGAAATAAGGGAATTTCGTCTCTATATCTCACTTTTAAAACTGGTAAATGCGAAATTGAAAAAACTAAAAAAACTTTTGCAGTTGGGGGGGGGGGGGGTTGAAAAAATACACACAAACTGTCATGGTGGCGTAAAATTTAGTCACCCTGAAAGCATTATGTTTTACTGTAAAAGTTCATTTTTATCAACTTTTCAATTCGAGAAGGGGACTTGACGCAATGGCTATAGATCGCCTGACTGCCTTGCCAGTCATGCATGCGTCCCGGGTTCAAACCCCGCGCTTCTTATGCGGGGTTGTCAGAAAAGCAACATTGTGACTAGGTGATCACGTTAATGGCAACCTTGTCGAGTGAAGATTAAGACCAGTGTATCAACGTTAATGCGCTGCGCGCTCCTCACACTATTCAATTAATTTTAGCAGATTGGTAATATAATGCCCCCCCCCCCCCCGTTCCTGCCAACGTTTCATGAGATGGGATGAGGATGTGTTGAAACGTGCAATTTTGACTTTTATTACGACACGGCACAGTTTGAGGTAAGTGAATTACGATTGTAGACAGTTTGTACAACGCTCGCACAATATTTCCATTCATCCTGTACCTGTTCAACCCCGTTCGTTCTAAGTTTTATCCTGTTCTAGGCTGTTTCTACACAGTTCTCCCTGCGACATATCCGTTCAAACCAGTTTGTGATCAGCTTGTTTTATATTTGCATTTGCATTGCGTTCTCAGGTTCTTTTTAACAGAATCAAAACTGGCTTTCGGATGTGTTGCAGTCCGATCTGCTACAAATACAACCACGTTCTAGCTCGTTTTCATTTTAATTCAGGTAGGCCTACTTCATCAGTCAACATACCAAAAGGTGGCAAAAGGAGGGAGAGGCAGGAAACAGAAGGGGCAATGTAGAGGAGCCTCGAAGAATCGCAATGAGGAGGTTCCTGATGATAAGGGTGCTGGCCAATCTACTCATGTTGTTGATGATGAAGACAATGTGGAAAAATCTGTAGTGAGTACTATTATCACCTCATTCCGAAAACAAAGATACTCAGGCTCAACCAAGAAGGTTATACCTCCTTGGCTCAACATGGCAAGAACAAAGGCCAAACCACTGACACACCTCACCCGCGAGTAAGAGCAACTGATGACAGTCCAATGACATACTTTACAATAACAAACTAGAGAGCTACAAAGAAACCAAGAAGAAAGGCTACCAACAGCAGTAGATTCGACAGCATCCTCATCAACAGGAACCTCTTCACTGCGCCCGTCACTGCGTTTCTTGCAGGCTCCTCTAGATTGGTGTTGGATCGTGGTCCTACATTTTTCAACGTTCTCCCGACGTTCAGCTCCATTTGTTCCACATCCCCAGTAAGGCAATTCCGTTTCCAGTACGACAATCTCGCTTGCTCGAAGTAATGACCCAGTCACACTGAGCCAGTTCGAAGAACGTTCCTGCCCGTGCTGAAAATTTCATGAAACGGGATAGAGGACAGGTTGGAACGTGCAATTTTGCCTTTTACTACGACACAACACAGTTTGAAGTAAGTGCATTACGATTGCAGACAGTTTGAACAACGCTCGCACAACGTTTAGAGCGGAAATACGCTACGTTTAATGTCCTTCGCAGTCCGTTCTTAACAAGTTTCAATCCATCCTGTTCCCGTTTAACCCCGTTCCTAGTAAGTTTCAGCCCGTTCTGGGGCCTCTCTGGGCCGTTCCTGTACAGTTTTCACTACGACATATCCGTTCAAACCAGTTCATGGTCAGTCTTGCCCGTTTGCATTGCGTTCTCAGGCAGTCTTTAACACGATCAAAACGGGCTTCCCCGTTCGCTTTAAGTTTTATCCTGTTCCAAGCCGGCTCTACACAGTTCTCCCTGCGACATATCCGTTCAAACGTTATCTGACGGTAGAAGCCAAAACGGAATGCTGTTCAAGCCCTTATAACATCTCGGCTTGATTACTGCAACTCTTTACTGGCAGCAATAACATCAGCCCAGGTGAACCAGTTACAGAAGATGCAGAACAAAGCAGCTCGCCTTGTAACACGCACTCCACGGCTTCATCACATCACACCAGTACTAGAACAACTTCACTGGCTGCCTCTGGAGTGCCGTATTCAATTCAAGGTGATAGTGATGGTGTTCAAGTGTCTACACAACGAAGCTCCATCGTATCTGTGTGACCTTCTGCAACTCCGTAAAGTGGACAGTCGCCTTCGCTCTGACAGTGCCATTAAACTGTACCAGCCCATTGCTCGTAAGTCAGTTGGCGAGCGGGCCTTCAGTGTTACAGCACCCAAATTGTGGAAAAATTTGCCCACAGATCTACGCAATTTAAATGCTTTATCTGTTTTTAAGCGTAAATTAAAGACACACTTCTTCCGTAAATATTTTACCTGACATCTTAAGCTAGTCGCTCAAAGCATTATGTTATTGCTTCGATAATGTATTTTAAAATATTTTAAATATTATTATAATTACTCATTTTTAAACTGTTCATTATCATGTTTATAACTTATAATATTTTAGTGTTAATTTATTTCATTGTACATCGCCTTGATCCACCCTGTGGGATATGTGCGTTATCAAAGAACCTTTTATTATTATTATTATTACAAACCAGTTTGTGATCAGCTTGTTTTATATTGGCGGCTTATATTTCCGGGTGTGTTGCAGTCCACTATCTAACCCGTTTTTATTCCGATTGAGGTAATTCATGAGTCAATATGCTAAAAATGGGGAGATCCAAGAATAGGCGAATAGTATTAGACTTGTAAACAGGCTGAAGGGGGGGGGGGAATATGCCCAAGCTGAATTTTTCAGGATACCTTCCAGATACCATTAGAAACAACATACTAAAACTCCCCGTGATTCCCGCTGGAGCCTTTTCCATTATTCAAGATGGCATCCAAGATGGCCGCCAAAATGTTGAGACCGCTATATCTCGGCTTGTAATCAACATAACTTGATGATTTAAATGTCTACATGTGCATTTATTGTCATAAGGATTCCATTGAAACAGGTTCTGAGTCACTAAATAGTCACGCATATAATTTATTTGCAATTTAAGGTATATTAATAAGCAAAATAGCAATATGTACGACATTTTAAATACTATTTCAATCATTACCATATCAGAAATTGAAAATAAACGATATATGTAACTATTTCGTGACTCAAAACCTGTCTCAATGTAATCATTTTGTAAAAAAGAACATTTTGATATAAACATCGTGAAATTATGTAGATTACAAGCGGAGATACTAGGTCGTCGATTTATGCAAACATCCACTCGAACACCCCAAAAAATTATACCAAAGAAATTTTCCAGAGGTTTTGTCACCAATGAAATGTATTTAATGGCAGGAGAAATTCTTTCAAAATCTGACTACCAGAAAAAAGTGTCAAATCCAAGATAGCCGCCAATGACATTAGAAGAAGGAATTTGCTATGACTAATTAGTGTATACCTACTGTTTCAGTGTCAATGTCAGTGCAGGCACTAATGTTGGCCGTGGTAGCCTTAAACAACCGGAAATATAGTTACCTTCAGCTATTGTCACTCTGGGGACTATCCGAGTCTCTGGATGTATGGACATGCATGGGGTAAATCCCCCAGACATGCCCAGAAACCCTATGTTATCGGGCAAGTGAAGGAAAACGATATCAACAACTGACCGTGCCCTATCACCCCAAACTCACATCATAATCTGTACATCATTCATCTCATCAATGGTCTGTACTGTGATCATGATCATGATCATGATCATGATCATTAGTGCCAAAAACGTGACATCACGCAATAATTTACTGGGAATTACACCATAAAAAAGCATTGAAATTCAAGAAATACATGCACATTGTGTTTACATCATTCAATTTGTTCAGTTCTTCTATCAAGCTAAAAAAACATGTGTTTATGTTTTCCACCCCTCCCCCTGACATAAAAAGGAACCTATATACTATGCTCCTGGTGTACCACCCACGGTGCCCACCCCTCTCAATTTCCGAGAAGGGTGAAAAACATATAGGGGCCTATGCAATAAATTAGATGCATAATAGCTCGTATCGGTGTGGTTTTGACTGCATAATATAATTCTTCTGGGTTTTTAATGATTAAGCATGCTCAAGGTGAAAAGATCAACTTAACAATGTGAAAATGTAATTTTGAACAAGGAATTACAAGGAATTACAGGGCATTACAAATAAAGGGGCAGGAGGCAATGGGGAGGCGCTAAAAGGCGACGCAGAGGCATTGAAGGGCAATGTAAAGGCGTTGAAGGACGACAATGAGGCGTCAAGGTGCGACTGGGTGTGTTAAAAGGTGGTATGGAAGGCAGTACAGGGCGACAAGGAAGCGTTAAATGGCAACGGGAAAGCGTTAAAGAGCAATGGGGACGCGTTAAAGTGCGATGGGTAGGCGTTTAAGGACGACGAGAAGGCGTTAAAGGTGTAGTCAACTGTTAAAATTCACGGGACAAGGGTCCCCCAGAAGGCAATAGTGCCCGTGGGTAGGCCAAGTCCCTATTCCATAATAATACTAAATATGCGTTTCATACCTAAAGCCTCATTAAGAGCAAGTTCTCAAATCACAGCAAGTTCATATATACTTGAGCGACATCGATGAGTTTATAATTCAAAGATCTTGGCCCTTACCCCTACTTGGTCGCTTGCTTGAAAACAAACTGACTGTATTACTGCGGGGATTTTGAAACTGCTTGACCCAAGCTTGTATTGACATGTCCAGTAAGCACAAAAACATTTGTATGACTTTATGCAATGTTGGACCAACGTCAAAGACGTTGGGCCGACGTTGTATAAATGTTATACAAATGTCTTGTGTTTGCTGGGCAGGCGGACTTTCTCTCAAACATTGTACATTTATTCAATGTTGGTTCATTGGATCAAAGTCCCGTTTAAGTAGTATCTTGTAATCAGTTCAGTGGCTATATTAATGCCGTCAATCTGTACTCAATAGGCTACTGTTGGCCTACACTTGACCGTCCCAGGCATGCGCGTCTTGCAGTTGAATCATTCTTTAAGAGGCAATGGGCAGGCATAAAAGGGAAAGTAAGATGCGTTCAAGTGTGACGGGAGGCATTAAAAGGCAACGAAAAGGCATTAAAGGGCAAGGAAAAAGCGTCAAAGGGCATCACAGAGGCATTAAAGGGTGATCGAGAAACAAAAAAAGGAGACAGGGAGAAGTTAAAGGGCAATGGGGAGGCGTTAAAGAACGACGAGGCAGTGCTAAAGCGCGACAACGAGGCATTAATAGCAACAGAAAGCAGTAAATATGGTAATGCTATTGTCTAAAATGCGATGGAGGCGAAACAAAGGGGGATGAGTAAGTGTTAAAGGGTGACAGAGAAGAGTTAAATGGCGATTGGAATGTGTTGATGGGCGATTGGCGGGAGTTACAGAGCATCTGATGGCGTTAAAGAACGGAAAAACGATAAAAAACGGTGGGGAGGCGTTGAAGAACACTTTATTCAGTCAAACATAGCTAAATAACCTTATAAATGCCAATAATTATGAAAAATCAAATGAAATGAATGGGGTTTTAGGCCACCTTTGTGCACATACAGGCTAAACTGAACCAGGAGAACCTCCTGAGGATGGCGAGAGGAATGACATGACATAGGCCTCTAGAAACAGGATTCGAAATGACATTTAATTATCAAAATTGTACTACAATAAAGACAGTTAAACCCTCATCAAAGATATGGATTACACTTGTTTCTATTTTTATTTGTGTAAAATGTTTTTTTTTGAATGAGACTTTGGATAAAACTACTACCATAAAGGGATTTTCTACTCAAAATTAAATTGAAATAAAGTATTACATTGTGTTATTTTAATTTGTTAGAATCATCTTTTCGCTCATTTGACCTTAAAATTGACATTTCGACTTTGAAAATGAAGTTGAATCGATCACTAAAATATTATCAGAAATGGATCTTCCAGTAAGTTAGATTAGGTCGATTACCTCTTTTTACACAAAAAATAGGTATTACGCTTGCTTTTACTTGACCTTAAATTGACGTTTTGACATTAAAAGACCTTTGATCTTCAATTTTTTTATGCATTATGACCTTGGAATTTACCTTTTGATGTCGAAGAAGTCCTAGCATTACCAAAATAAAAACATAAGTAGATTATCCAGTAAAATCACCTCAAAACGAGGTATTACATATAATGTTTTTTGATATCTGTATTTGTTTAAAATATTATTTTCAGGAATTTGGCCTTAAAATTACCCCTTTGACCTTAAAGGTCACCTTGAATCACAAACATAATACCATAAAAAGGCTTACCAGTCACAATTCCATGAAAATGGGGTATTACACAATTTTTTAACTTTATTTGGTAAAAATCATATTTTTGATTATTTGACCTTTAGATTGACCCTTTGACATTGAAGATGACCTTGAATCATAAAAATAATATAATAAATGGATTTTTCAATCAAAATTAGGTAAAAAAGGTATTACACTTGGCGGCCATCCTGGACGCTATCTTGAATATTGGAAAAGGCTCCAGCGGGAATCACGGGGAGTTTTGGTATGTTGTTTTTAATGGTATTTGAAAGGTTTCATGAAAAATTCAGCTTGGGCATATTTTTTTCCCCTTCAAAACCTAATACCATTCGCCTAGAAGCAGAAGGGGCAATGTTAAGGAGCCAAGAAGCGCAGTCTTTAGCCAGTCCATCACCCAGCATGTTCTAATTCCCCTCATTGTCCTCAACTCTTATTGTTCTTATTATTCACGTTGTTCTCTGATCTCTTTATATTGTTGCTCTGCTTCCACCATCATTTATAGGAAACTAATATTCATCATATGTAGTGTTGACAACACTTGCATTTGCTCCATTCTAAAATATAACATATTTATAAGCCAGAAATTGGATTTCCAAATGAGGAGAGCATCATTAATATGCTCTATATATTTATATGAAAAACGTTGCTGATCCGATTGCAAACGGGTAGATGTAGTTGAATTGTAGTAGAAACGAGTTGATCTGGCTGCAAACGGATTGGACGTACTGACAATGTAGCAGAGACGAGTAGATCTGAATAAGAACTGAGTAAGAGCTTTTTGAGAACTGAGTAGGAACGTATCACAAACTTTATACACTGCTGAGAACGCAGTGAAGATGTAATGAAAAGTAGTAAGGTCTGTGTGATGACGGGTAGGACGGGGTAAAACGTAACAGCATCGGTGTTAGGTCATAGTCCTATTTGTCCAGGTTCGCACGACGCTCAGCTCCGTTTGTTCCACATTCGCAGTACGGCAATTCCGTTTCCAGTACGGCAATCTCGTTCGAAGTACGACCTTACCCAGTCCTTACCCAGTCCTATTTTGAACGGGTAGATCGGGATCGGATTTTAAACATGTTCGACGTTCTGGACCACCATCCCGTCCTTGCCCGTCCTAATACGATTGCATTCGGTGTGTACTACGTCCATTCCATTCTTAATACGTTTATCCTCGTTCTGCTCCCGTTCTGTGGAACGTAGTGCGAACGGGCTCAGTGTGACTGGGCCATAAAACCTTACACAGTCCTATTTTTGAACGGGTAGAAGGGGATCCGATTTTAAACATGGTCGACCTTTTGGACCACCATCTCCGTCCTTGCCCGTTTATACCGTTCCTACTATACTAAGAGGGTGGGGGCCCTAGGGTAGTGGTTAGCACCGCTGCCTTTCACGCCAGAGTTCGGGGTTCGGTTCCCGGTCTCAGCGGTTTGAAAGAAACAAAAATGTTTCTTCCCCATCCACGTGTGAAAGTTAGTATTGTTGGGAGCCTCTGTGACCGAGAGGTAGCGTGCTCGGCCTCAGACCGCCAGGGCTCGAATTTCGAATCCTGTGTCTGGAGGACAGTGTCATCTCAATCATCTCACCATCCTCAGGAGGTTCTCTTGGCCCAGTTTAGCCTATATGTGCACAAAGGTGGCCTAAATCCCGATTTTTTTAATTTTTACTATACTAAGACTGTATTCTGTGTGTACTATGTCCATTCCATTCATAATACGTTTGTCCTCGTTTTACCGGGCCTCGTTCTGCATAGTTCGAACTAGTTCAGCGTGGATGGGCCACACGTTAATCCGAGCTGGCATAATAATAGAGCAGAGCAACACCAGTCCCAGATTGAATAGTACAGTTGAAAAAGAAGTAAATCATATCTGTTCATATCTGACCCCTAGCTCCCCCATATGTTTATCAAGCTCTGCGCATGTGAGTTACCATCTGCAAATGAAACCAAAGCCAGACGAAAATAAGTATGCATGCCCACCTTTTCCATTACACAATAGTGACCATGTGATTTCTATGTCTCACTAATGCTCTACCCTATATTATGCAATTATTTTGGCTCTGAAATAAATATTATCTAGTATTACAATATATCATCCATATAAAGACACATATGTAAATTAAAAGGAGGCTTTAGTTTTGCTTTAAATCACTCATAATTATTTGAACCACCTATAGTCAGGCAAGGTATAATGCACCTAAAAGTAAGCAAACAATCGTGGATGGACTCTGTCAATCTTCTATAAAGTTGAAATGAAACAAATCGAATAGGCCTAAATGAGGAGAAAATAAAGCTTTTTTTGTTAAACATTGTTGGTTTTTAGTCTTTAGATTAGACTGGTACCTGTGTTTTTTTACTTTAGGTGATATAATTTCTGCCCTCAAGAAACCAACTTTAAATCGGAATATCTCTGGTACAGACATGTAACGCTGAGTAGCACACATGCTAAATAATATAATTATTAAGGCTTCCTAAATATGGCAGTTAATTGTCCCTGCCAATTTGGTGTCCGTGATAATAGAGGTACTACATTTGCAGTCGCCTTTTTTAATGATGTAACCTCGTATTTCCGCATATAACCCTTTCCATGCGGAATATTCCTGGGCTAATCGTCCATTATTTGCGGAATTAAATTGTAAAAAATCACTAATTTCAGGCCATATTTACATTATTTGCATTATTTATCAGGTAAAAGTGTGCAAGTTATTTATCCCTGTCTATAATATCACTGGATATGAAGGGTGACATGGTCTGGACTTGCTCTTCATCTGTTTACAAGGGTACTCCGACGAGATACGCCAAGGTCATCTCAAGGTCATTTTAAGTGGGCTGACAAATGACAAAAAATCTACTTTTGTCCGTTTTTTCCAACTTGATGTGACATTGAGGTTACCTTGGCTTGACCTTGAGAAGATACATAGTTAAGGAACAGTCCCAGATCATGTTATTATTTGCGACTATAGACAT
This sequence comes from Flabesymbios commensalis, assembly GCA_964017125.1. Classification (NCBI taxonomy): domain Eukaryota; kingdom Metazoa; phylum Annelida; class Polychaeta; order Terebellida; family Flabelligeridae; genus Flabesymbios; species Flabesymbios commensalis. The sequence continues at coordinate 31,433,120 of OZ024904.1, read as the reverse complement.
AGGTCATGTTTCTAAAGTCAGAATAATTAGGCACTACAAATACCCCCTCCCCAGGAATTAAAAAGCGATGAAACAGGTTTTTGACGGGATTACAGCGTTTAACGGGTTCATAAAGGGTTAATACAGCCCCCCCCTCCCCCCCATAGTAAAGCAGGGGTACATTCTACATACACGGGTTTAAAAAATGACATCTCCCCCAACACAATTTGGTGGCAATTCACACACATAAGGAGCGTTTTCGGATCCCGGCTGGAGTCCGGGAGCCGCATGGAAAGGGATATAAATAGAGGCTCTTCAGTGTAGGGGGCTTAGTCATGATGTAGTTTAGATGCTGACAAATGTTTTATTCCATGTGGTACAGTGCGCTTCATTAAAAGCTGAGGGACAAGATCCCAACTAATTAATGGCGTATTGTTTACAGGTGATATTCTATGCTGAAAACCTCAGTGAGAAAATATTTTATAACGCCAATTACACATTATATTGTACTCTACTTATACTTGTATGTTGCTATACTATATTGTTTTTGTATGTATTATATTTCCATTTATGGAGATGTAATTAATAAATCAAACAAATAGATCCCGATGCTAATATCAAAATATAATATGAACGGCGAATAAAGCAGAAATCCATAGTAGTTGGCCTATATGATAGTATGGATATTGTATATCTGACAACACCATTCTGTTACAGAACGCTAGATAAAAAAAATATGTTTACCATTGATCTTATTCGGCGTAGGCCTATACAATGCTATCAAATGCTTTTGAATTGTTCTTTTGCACAAAAATATTAACTTTAATTTATCGCATTTGCGTGTAAATTATATCAATAAAGTATCGATTGTTTTGTAATATAGCAACCCTGTTTTGAAGTTTAGTATAGCAGGCAGGCATGCAAACAGGCAGGCGCAAGCAGGCAGACAGTCAGGCAGGCAAATGTACCCCTATTATTATTTGAGCGGTAACACAGTGTTTCCAGTGAGACGTTGGTCACCATTTTTTTAAATTAAATTTTGAAATATAAAGTCATAAGATATAAAAGCTAAAAAGCCGATCTGAACACGTCCATTGAAATTTATTCATGCATCATTATCCAGTCTGTCACACAACATAGAGAGTGTAACAAACTAGGGCTTACACGAATATATAGCTTTAATATCAATCAATGGTTTATTATGTCTCCACTCTCACGGAGAGGTGGTGACATGTTGGTTTACCCGCTCGTCTGTTCCCAGCAGAGACGAGACGCTGACCAATGCTGGCCCACCGTCTGTGACGCTGGCCCAGCACCAAACCAGCAGTTTGATGCCAGCAGTCTGTCAGTCTGTGCTGAGAGTCTTCCAAGCTATGAGTCTGTCTCCATTCATTTTTCTCCAGCGCTTTCTATCTTTCTCCAGGGCTTTCTATCGTACAGGCTGGCAAACACGAGACGTTGACCAAATGATGGACTAATGTTCGCCTACCGTCTACGACGCTGAGCCAATATTAGCCCAGTATTGGGTTACAGTGTCGCTGAACGCTGAATGTGGGCCAGCGTCACAGACGGCGGGCCAACATTAACCCAGCTTTTGTTCAAAGCATCGTCGCTGGCCCAACATTTAACAGACATTGGGTCGGTGTCGGCTTGTCATCGCGGTCAGTAGTAAGCTGCCAGCTGATATTCCCAGCAAACACAAAACATTTGTATAACATTTGTACAACGTCGGCACAACGTCTTCGACGTTGGTCCAACATTGTACAAATGTTTTGTGTTTACTAGGTCGAACGCAGCCCATCAAACGCGAGACGTTGAAGTGCTGGTTTGATGATGGGCTAGCGTCACAGGTGATGGGCCAGCATTGGACCAGCATTGTGTCAATGTCATGTTTGCTGGGAGTGATGACAAGTGTTTCTCACCAGAACGGAATAAATTCCGCCTAATACATCGTATCTACTGTCCACAGGAGCCATTTAAAAACAATAATCAAAATCCATTGACATTACATCTATTACCTATCAACGTTTATGGTTATGCTGCTGGAGGGGAGACATCTTCAGTTTTTTGTTCACAAAAAACTAGACCCTTCTAGTTTACACAGCAATGGGCTCCTTGAAGCCTGGTAGCATTTACAAACAGAATGTGCAAAACAATAGAAAGGTGTCAAATATGTACTTCTCATATCTGAATTAATCTGGTATTCTATAACAAAATGGTACTCATCCACAAGAACATTACAAGTTGTACACATATATACGCTCTTTACATGTATAAACTTTTCTGTGATACCATTTTCCGCTAACCACTGAGATATTGCTATTTTTTGTCAGAAATTTAATATAGGCAAACTTGTGTTTTTGTACTTTGATAACATTCACATATTGAGAACAAATTATATTTCCTTTAATTAACTTATAGTTTTATATAGTTTTAATAGATAGGTCACGAAGCCAGACAGAACGGGAGGCGTGGCGCATTGGTAGAGCGCCTGACTTCCTCGTCAGTCATGCACGCGTACCAGGCTCGAGCACTGCTGATCCTACTTGAGTCTTTCAGAGAAATATCATTGTTTCCCCCATCTCAGTCATACCAGGTGATCACGTTAATGGCGGCCTTGTCGAGGTAAGGTTGATATCAGTGTAGCGACTTTAATTTAACACAGGGCAACGCGCTGCGCGCTCCTTCACTCACAGACAAAGCGAACGTAAATAGGGCCTAAACATGACGACGTTAAATCAGCTGGGTCTTTATGCTTCACTGAACCATCATATTTATATGGCGGCGGACCCCACTCCTGTGGACATTGCATGACCATTGACCATGCATACCATTGCATTGTGAATCGACAATGCTCAGCAAATCATGACGAGCCACCTATTTTAACAATTTACTTTTCAAGCTTGTAAATGTAAAATCAAAATAATCAAATAGTCACCAATCTTAAGTAAACATAGTCTACTCACTTTTGTATTAGATAACAAGGATAGGCCTACTTTGCTGACAACTGTATTTGATGGCGTTAAGCAGTAATTGTTGAGCCACTAGATAATTTGTCTTTACAAAGTATGACTAGTTATAGGCACTAGCATAGCCTTAGTCATGCAGAACACGACATAATAGAACAAGGGACCTTATATATATGAGAGAACCCACATTGCAATAAACATGTTAGTGTCTAATATGACAACAATATTATTATAATGGGGGTAATATATCTAATACAAGACTGGATCAATATTCATATGATGTGTCACGGATAATTATATTTTCATGTGTATTCGCATACATATAGACTGTAACATACAGGCACTAGCACAAAAATTCCTACACTATGTGTAGGCTACACTGCTGAATGCATTTAATATGGTGTAGCCCCCTAATTGTGTATGAATGTGGGGTCGAAATGTAAAACCTGCAGGTTTAAACTTTTTTTTTAAGGTTTGTTAAATAGTTTTTGTGCATACAGTTTGTAATTTTTTTGCACACCAAGGCTCACTCTGTACAACTCGACTCCACGAGGACTGTGAAAAGAGTAGTTTTACAAAACACAGAATCTGCGGTTAACACAAATTTCATAATCCCTGGTAATAAATAGAAATTGCGGACGTATCGGAGACTAAATCTACGAAACATCCCCAACCGTCCAGTTACCCTGGAGGTCATATAAACCAATACAAATTTTCCAAAATTTCGATTGATCATACAAATGCCCGCGTAAATACCCCAAACAGCGGTCTAAACCTGACAGAATGCTGGAAGCTGCTGGAGCAAAGAAGCCAACATCAAACCAACGCTCAAGCCGCCGTCTATCACAGAAGAATACGCTATTTTTAGCGAGGCCTAGTCAGAAGTCGGCCCATCACGGGCCACTGACAAACTATGGTGAACCAATAATAGGCCAGCATCTAACCACATCCGCGACCCTTGTGTAATTCCTGATACCTCGTTGTGTACCCAAAGTCGGTCAATAGGGGAGGCTTGGGAGAGTTGGGCCACTTTTTATATTTTGACATCGTATGCTTTTCCCATTTGTCATATTATACTGTTTCCTGTGGTTTTGCGAAGTACAGAGCCAAACAATCTGAACTTTATTTTATTTTACATGCATTGTGTTGCCTAGGCAAGAAATACGATTAAAAAAATATGTTCTCCTGACCCAACTCTCCCAAGGAGTGGGGAGACTTGGGCCATGTTCGGGGAGACTTGGGCCATGCCTGGGAGAGTTGGGTCAGATAGAGAATGTCGGTACAGTTACGTCAAAATATACACAACACAAGAAAAAAATAGGAACAATTTATTTATGAACACCTTAATCACTATAGTCATGGATAAAACAAATTATCGTGGCATGGCACAACTCTCCCACATAGTGGCCCAACTCTCCCTATGTGGGAGAGTTGGGCCATGACCCATGTTCCATGACCATGACCCAACTCTCCCATAGTGTCCCAACTCTCACACATTTGACTGTCCCAACTCTCCCTATATCCGAAATGTTTGTTAAAATCAAAATCAAAGAATAGCTTTTGACAATATTCATTCCTCAAATGCCTTGATGACAGAGGAGTACCATAGGTATATTACACACTAAAAAGAGCATTCTACTATGTACTATTGACATGCTAACAAATTGCTTACCTTCGAGTAAATTTTTTACATTTTTTTCAATATAATAGATTTCTTGACACAAAATCGTCACTGAACATAGGCTCGATAAGCTGGTCACACCAAACAATAGGTAATGGGTCGTTGATTCTTTAGATGGCAGCACCTGGTCATAATGCTTCACTTTACTGTGCTATCGGGGGTGGCCCAACTCTCCCTGTGACCCAGCTCTCCCAAGCCTCCCCTACTTGTCACCGCACACTGCAGGGAACTAGCAAAATAACCGCCCAGAGCCCCTCTCTCTGACACCGCGGCTTGCACAGATACACATAATACGATAGTTCAAGTTGTGTGTGTACAACATTTAAAACTTCAGGTTCCAGGCCCGGAATCCTGAGAATAACACTTAAAGTAAGTTGATATGGACAAACAGTATATTATAAATAGACACTGTCATAATCGCCAGGCAGTTTTAACATTCCACCCAGTGAAGAAAACCAAAAATGAATGACAACAAACTGGACAGCTAAGTAAACAACACTATATACCATGTTTGGCCACGTGACGGGAACCAGTGCGTAATTGGCTGGCAAAAAAAGTCGTAAGCCCCCCCCCCCCGCGCGTCCGCGACAAAAGTTGAAAAATTTTCAACTTTCTGTGGACGCGCCGCGAGGGGGTAGCGTCCACGCGTCCGGAACGCTTTCTGGTGTGAACACCCCATCATATTATATAAGGCTCAACTTCTGCGGACGCGTCGTAAGCAAAAAAGTCCTACCGCTAAAGAAAAGTCGTAACAGGTGTGAGCGCCCCTTAATTGGTCTGCTGCAGTAGGTCTACTCTTGTTTGCCAAATTAACCGCTGCTATAAAATTGTCTCTATACTCGTTAACGATGATAGGTTTGAAGTGAGTTAAAAAAAATGTGATTTCCTTTTTTCCCACCTTTTTTTCCATATACATATATATTTCAAATTGCATTTCAAAATATCAAATAATGTCATGTTATGCAAAATACATAAAACTTATAAATTCTTGTTGCACCTAGGATTTCATCCACTTCAAAATTTTGTGAGTACTTGGCACATAAGGCGAATTCGCTTGGAATGAAAATAGCTTGATGCGCCTCAATGGCAGCTCAGCTGTATATCTCCCAGGAGACTGAGTTGGAATTTGAATGATAACAGGCCTTGCTAAGTTACTCTCGATGTACAGCGCTCTGAACAGCCGCCGGCTGGATACATGCGCTATATAAGATTTCATTCATTCATTCATTCATTCATTCATTCATTTATTCATTCAAATCAGGGTTTAAAAGACGTTAAAAAGATATAACCATACACCGGAATACACAAATCGCGAGGAAATGTGGTTTGCTTTTTTTGGCGGTTTCAAAGCATTTTGTCGGTATGCTTGGTCAGGATAATTTTTGAAAGACGCAAAAATTAGGATTCCTGAGAAAATTGCACTGTATAGTAGGTGGAACCATTTAACCTTTAGAACCTTTAACACAAATAAAGCCCCTTCTGGGTACATCTATATTTGTTTGCCCCCCCCCCCATTACCTATGTGTTAGGCCCCTATGCTGGAACAAAGTATATATGACTATCTGTGACGTATCACAATCTGCCACTTTACTTGTCGAGGTTGTGATCATATGACAATGAATGTGCATATCTAGTCAATTCTATATCATTTTTGCAACTTTTGTTCAATTGTAATAAATTATATTACTCTGATGGAATTACTGATATTTTTATTTCGTTCCCGTAAGTGAGCATAGTTTGCCTTTCAATAACTCATAAACACACCTGTAAGCTGACAGCCAGCTGCTAGTTATGACCATAGGTCCATTTGACATAATAAAACAAGTCTTAGGTGTGAACGCTCACAAGCTCCAGGGCAGGGGCCCTATGGTTAGCACCGCTGCCTTCCACGCTAGAGTTCGGGGTTCGGTTCCCAGTCTCGGCGGTTTGAAAGAAACAAAAATGTTTCTTCCCCATCCACGTGTAAAACTCAGTATTGTGGGGAACCTCCGTGACCGAGAGGTAGCGTGCTTGGCCTCAGACCGCCAGGGCTCGAATTTCGAATCCTGTGTCTGGAGGACAGTGTCATCTCATTCATCTCACCATCCTCAGGAGGTTCTCCTGGCTCCGTTTAGCCTATATGTGCACAGAGGTGGCATAAAGCCCGATTCATTTCATTTCCTTATCTCCAATTGTGGCCAACTGACTATTCAGCGTGTTTAAATATTGCAGCTCGTTTTATATGGTCACTGTGTGATCTGATTTTACAATTATTAACCCTTTAACCACCAGTCCCGATTATATGCGTTTTAAGTATAAACTTCCATCATGTTAAAGATAAATCTTTACAAACAGCAAGATTTGAGACTAGTTACCCTTTAGCCGCCGGTGCCGCATATATTCGGGTTTTTGATTTTTCATCAGCACATTAAGTACCACATTTTATTTATGTTAAAGATAAAATGTGACATCAACCAGCAAGATTTGAAAAGAGTTGACCTCCATTTTGTCAAATCTGAATAATTGTCACTCACTTGAAGTTGTGGATAGCGTCAGCGAGACACAACTGCAAGTTGTTGGAAATTCAAATTGAATAATTTGGCGGTTAAAGGGTTAAATGCCCATTCTCAGGCAAATGGCATGTTTTTGTTTTAGCTCTGTTATATCTTTTTGAGTGTTTGAAAGAGTGAAGGCAACATTCCTATAGATTACAACTATTAAAAACATCCGTTGGCAACGTAATTAGGTGTCAAAAAAAATCTGGATTATGACAAAATATCGGTCGTTGCATTTTTGCCTTTTAGATCGACCCTTTTTATAATCATATTTCAAGTATTTGAGAGGAAAAAGACATGACTCACCAGCTCAAATCTATGACAAAAAGTTATAACTCGCAACTTTTCGTTTCTCATACATGTAAAAAAACACTGAATACCTGTGAAAATCCCGCTGATATCACGAAACTTTTCGCTTCCGTACACGTCATGTACAACAACAAAAACAGTTCAATTAACTACTAGTAGTTTCTTGCTCCTACCAGCATTCGACATCGTCATGATGACCTTGTAACTCAGTCAATGATGTACAAATTGGCATATCGATCATAGTATAGTAAATCATTATGATGTAGCCCACAAGCAGCCTATTCCTACTGGTGGGCTCAAATTGATTATATTTTCATTTATTCCGCTCACCATGCTCACACGACGCGCTATCAATATCAATAGAAATGCATGCCATCTTGCAATTATGCCTCAAAACATAGCCTGCTATGTATCCTTTATCATATCCATTCATCAACGACATATTGCTACATTTAAAATTTTCACCCACTTGAAGTTGTACCTGGCTGCCGTGACCCACAACTTGAAAATTACTCATATTTGTTAAATTAGAAACCAAACATTTGCAAATCTGGATGTTTGACCCTTACAGTGCGGGGATAGATAGAATCTGACGTCTACAGACGTCAGATTCTGACGACTAAAGTCTATCCCCGCACTGTGAGAATCAACATATTTATAACGCCCGTAGAAAGAGCTAACTAAGACATTTCTGATGATTTCAAATTGAAAAAAAAACCCTTTGGTCGCGTTGTTTTTTTACAAATTAATTCAGCGCTTTAAAGGTTAAACACACCTTTCATTCCCATAACTTGTGAAATTAAACGACTATAGCCGTGCTTATAGCGACGTAAGGGTTAATTGATTATACCCTTTTTTATAAATTACAAACCACACCCATGCTGATGGACATGATAAAGTATGGACATAATGAAGCACCAGTGTCATAAACCCTTTGGGCGCTGAAATTTTTGTGTATATTTGGAGACCAAAGGGTTTTTTTCAGTTTGAAATCATTATAAAAGTCTAAGTTAGCTCTTTACGATTCATTTGAATACCTATGTTATGGGTCTATGACTCTTACAGGGCGGGGATCGACTTTAGTCGTCAGAATCTGACGTCTACAGACGTCAGATTTTGACGATTAAAGTCGATCCCCGCACTGTAGGGCTGAACTGCTATCTATGGTTTTGTGTCGTTTTATTTTTCATGTCTGAGGTAGAGAAGCAGCATCTTCTCAACAATATTGCTTTAATTTAGGAAATACATTTAAAAATGTTGCTTTTTCAAAAATCGATCCGCTCTCTATAAATATCACGATACCAAAAACAGTTCAACACAGTAGTTGTTACTACAAAAAGTTCGTCACACATGTAGTCATGGCGGCCTCCTAATTCCTTTATTTTTTGGGGAAATGGAAAATCGATCAGAATAAACATATAAACATGTTTATTTCCGCCCGTATGACACCCTAATTGCCAATATAAATCAATGGCACCCTACAAGTGTCATTTTGGTTATCATGATCTATTCACCAGTTGGGCTATATATGTACTTTTTATTCCAAATTATACATAGGCCTACCACTAACTTTATTTATTGTACCTATACTACAAATTTATGAGACACAGGTGGAAATCACCACATGTTTAAATGCTGGAAATATCTGACCGGAGCGCACAAGCAGTCTGATTATGCAGTGGCAGATCCAGAATGTGCAAGAGGAGGGGGCGTAAGCCACATTTTGGCTGAAAAAAGGGATGTTAGCTTCACTTTATTAAAAAAAATGCCTGAAAATTCAATATTTTCACTAATAACGGGAGAGGGGGGGGGGGCGTACGCCGGGGACGCCCTATGCTAAATCCGCCACTGTTATGGCACACGTATATTATGGTATCATCACCACAAATGCAACTCCCGTGGTAGTCAGGTAATGTGTACAGACTATACCTGGACCACACGTGCCCATTTTACCACCTAGCCCATGCGAATAGGTCTCAAGGATAAAACTGCCCTTCAGACACAGATGTCTACCATCGAACCCTTGCGGTTTGAGGTCGAGCACGCTACCTTTCAGTCACTGAGCCTACCCACAGTATTTGTGAATAAATAAAGACAAATACTATTATTTAAAAATACCATGATGCTGATACTTACACGACGACACAAAGAAAAATAATAAAATTAAGGTAGCTGTAGACCTTCATTCAACGTTGAAAATACAAGTGAAATATGGGCTATCTGACGAATAAATAACGAGCCCCTGAGTTTCGTAATGGGCTGGGCCAGAAGAGCTAGGATGAGAAACGGAAAGTTCTAAGGGTTCAGTATCTCGTCGCCTCGGAGCTAAAGGATCCTATCTGACACTCGTTAGAGTGGCAGATAGGATCCTTCAGCTCCGAGGCGACGATCTGATTATTCGGGGTCAATTTACTCACAAACACCAATTAAATTAACGGGGCTTTGGACCACTTTTGTGCACAGACGGCTAAACAATAACCAGAAAAACCTCATAAGGATAGTAAGCTGGTCTCTGCTCGCCAGCACATGATTCAAATAAGAGCCCTGGCAGTTTGAGATCGGAGGGTCCCCATGATATTTTTACGAGTAAAAGCAGACGAAACATATCTTTAGTTATTTGAAACCGGAAAACCGAGAATGACGGTAGTGTTATCCACTACCCGAGGGCAGTTATTACCGAGAGTGACGGTAGCGTTATCCACTACCCGAGGGCAGTTATTACCGAGAGTGACGGTAGCGTTAATCACTACCTCAGGGCGGCTATTACCGAGGGTAACGTTAACCATGACTCCAGGAAAGTTTTTATCTAGAATGGCGGTAACGTTAACTATTACCTCAGGGCGGTTATTACCGAGAATGGCGGTAACGTTAACCACTATCTTAGAGCGGTTATTGCCGAAAATGACGATAACGTTAATCATTACACCAGGGTGTCTATTTTCGAGAGTGGCGGTAGCGTTAAGCACTGCCCTAAATCGGTTATTACCGAGAGTGACGGTAACGGTAACCATTTCATCAGGGTGTCTATTATCGAGAGTCACGGTAGCGTTGAACACTACCCTAGAGCGGTTATTACTGAGAGTGGCGGTAGCGTGAACCATTACCCCAGAGCGGTTATTACTGAGAGTGACGGTAGCGTGAACCATTACCCCAGAGCGGTTATTACTGAGAGTCACAGTAGCGTGAACCGTTACCCCAGAGCGGTTATTACTGAGAGTGACGGTAGCGTGAACCATTACCCCAGAGCGGTTATTACTGAGAGTCACAGTAGCATTAACCATTACACTAGAGCGGTTAATAACGAGAGTCACGGTAGCGTGAACCATTACACTAGAGCGGCCATTACCGAGAGTCACGGTAGCGTGAACCATTATACTAGAGCGGTTATTACCAAGAGTCACGGTAGCGTGAGCCATTACACTAGAGCGGTTATTACAGACAGTCACGGTAGTGTGAACCATTACCCCAGAGCGGTTATTATCGAGAGTCACAGTAGCGTTAACCATTACACTAGAGCGGTTATTACTGAGAGTGACGGTAGCGTGAACCATTACCCCAGAGCAGTTATTACCGAGAGTCACTGTAGTGTGAACTATTACCCAAGAGCGGTTATTACCGAGAGTCACGGTAGCGTGAATCATCATGCCAGAGCGGTTTTTACCGAGAGTCACGGTAGCGCGAACCATTGCCCCACAGCGGTTATTACCGAGAGTCACGGTAGCGTTAACCATTACACTAGAGCAGTTATTACCGAGAGTCTTGGTAGCGTGAACCATTACCCCAGAGCGGTTTTACCGAGAGTCATGGTAGCGTGAACCATTACCCAAGGGCGGTTATTACCGAGAGTCACAGTAGCGTTAACCATTACACTAGAGCGGTTATTACCGAGAGTCACGGTAGCGTGAACCATTACCCCAGAGAGTTTTTTACCGAGAGTCACGGTAGCGTGAACCATTACACTAGAGCGGTTATTACTGAGAGTCACGGTAGCGTGAACCATTCCCCAAGAGCGGTTATAACCGAGAGTCACGGTAGCGTTAACCATTGCACTAGAGCAGTTATTACCGTGAGTCACGGTAGCGTGAACCATTACACTAGAGCCGTTATTACCGAGAGTCACGGTAGTGTGAACCATTACTCGGAGCGGTTATTACCGAGAGTCACGGTAGCGTGAACCATTACCCTGGAGCGGTTATTACCGAGAGTCACGGTAGCGTGACCCATTACACTAGAGCCGTTATTATCGAGGAGAGTCACGGTAGTGTGAACCATTACTCGGAGCAGTTATTACCGAGAGTCACGGTAGCGTGAACCATTACCCTGGAGCGGTTATTACCGAGAGTCACGGTAGCCTGAACCATTACACTATAGCAGTTATTACTGAGAGTCACGGTAGCGTGAACCATTACCCCGGAGCGGTTATTACCGAGAGTTACGGTAGCGTGAACCATTACCCTGGAGCGGTTATTCACAGTAGCGTGAACCATTGCCCCAGAGCGGTTATTACCGAGAGTCACGGTAGCGTGAACCATTACACTAGAGCGGTTATTACCGAGAGTGACGGTAGCGTGAACCATTACCCCGGAGCGGTTATTGGAAGTCAAGGTTTGTGACCAGGTGCTGCGAGAAGATTGAAAAAATAACTACACAATATGTTGTGTGATTATTTCAATGTTAACAGAGTCAGCATGCTATTCTAATATTGCGTTAGCGCTTATCCAGCAGCTAGTATGAGTACACGAATGTGCGTTTAGGTCACATTTATGCACATATAAAGTTAAATTGGGCCAGTAGAGCCTCCTGAGGATGGTGAATGTGAATCAGATGACACTGCCCCCAGACGCAGGATTTCAAATATGAACCCTGGAAGTCTGAGACCAAGCACGATACCACGCGGTGAAAATGTAATCCAACGTCTGGTGCTGGCCGAGAAAGGGTCTGTAGTGCGCCTGTTAACTGAAAAACCTGCACAATATAGTACAATGCTCTAATTTGGCCGTAAGCTCCTCGGGGGTATTAGAAAACATATCGCAGCTGGGCACAACTTCTTTGAAATGGCCACCAATTCAGTCATACCAACATAAAATATGTTCCAAAATATGTATTCAATGTCACACCCTGATGTCAAGGGGGGGGGGGGTGAAATTTGACTAACATTGGACGATACAGCCATGGCTAATTTTGATCAATATTGGTCAATCGATTGTACTACTAGCATGGTATTAGGCATATTAATTTCATGGAATACTTATAGTTATCATGTTTATATAACCACAAATTTCATTGCAACACCTTTAATCTACTGTGTTTCAATTATGTTATTTGAATGCTATTACATTGAGTGTGCATGTTATCAAGAATAAATATTCTTGATGTTATACTATTCTGTGAAACGCAGTGACGTCACGTTTTAATGTTGGCCCGCCGTCTCCGACGTCGGACCAACATTAAAACAACATTGATTGTGATAGAAGAAACATATTCGGTAGTAATATTGATTACCCCACTCACATCTAGACTGTAAGATAATCATAATAAATTGTAGCTGTCTGCATAATATATGTTAAAAAACAACATATGTATATCAATGGATATATACGATACCTTTTCTGGAATGATGTTAGAAGGATGTGATGGTGGATGGAATCTCTGCTGTGTGGGGGATCATCAAAGGTGTTGTGGAAAAAATAATTAAGTCATCCTCGTTCGCCTGATCAATCTTGGCCTTATTATGCAGTCTCACAGAACAGTTCTCAATAGGTTGAATGGTGACTTCTGGCAGATATGTCTCAGAGCATGAGAGCAGCTCCAGAGCTGCACTATGCCAACATTAAAATTGTTGCCGTTTCAAACGCTTTTCGGGGCTTCCGTTAGCCCTTCAGTTGGATAGGTTTCAAAATGGCAAGTATCAGAACATCAGCTTCGTTTGTTAACAGTTGACAGGTTAACATGGTTAAGATGCGCTGCTTGTTGTGCCCTCCATTTAACCCTTTAACCGCCAAATTAGTCAGTCTGAATTTTCACTCACTTGAAGTTGTGTCCCGCTGACGCGATCCACAACTTCAAGTGAGTGAAAATTATTCAGATTTGACAACATGGAAGTCATCTGTTTTCAAATATTGCTGATTTATGTCACATTTTATCTTTACCATGTTTAAAAGGTGGTACTTGATGTGCTAATAAAAAAATGAAAACCCGAATATATGCGACACCGGCGGTTAAAGATTAACACTGCGTCATACAGATGAGATCACAGAGTAGTCCGGGTTAGACACAAACACATAATGGTTTTGCGTTAGAGTTCACCAGCATAAACGCTGTGTTTTATATTTAGGTCAAATACATACACATTTTCCAACATTATTTGACTTCGAAAACATACAAATGCTAAAACAACTAGCTAGATTTGGTAATGTCATCACGACAAAGTTTAAATAATAATTTTAATGTATATCTATTCTCCTCCAAGCCAATGCGGTCCGTTCCGCCGGTGCTGAACTCGTGTTGGGCCAATGTCACAGACGGTGGCCAGGCATTGTGCCGGCATTGGTTGAATGTATCGTGTTTGCTGGGCCATGCATAACACATTAAACCTTCTAGTTTGGCTGCAACTTGTCACTGGCAGTAAAATTTCACCAACGGGTTGTGACCTGAGACATGCGGATTATGGTGTCTACCACGTGATTAGTACAGTCATTAAATGATATGACCTCACACAAATTGTAACAGAAACTGTCTCAACTGTTTTATTGTCATCAAAGTGTCCTGTATAACATATCAAAAGTCTTAAGTGAAATCGATGATGACATTTCCCTCCATTACCACCCATGTTAAAAAGGCTATGTATGGATGTATGGATGTATTCTTATATGATGCCCAGACATATGGCTCAAAGCAATTTACAATCTATCAGAAACTGTGAATTTAGACATGCAACATTAATCTGGAAGCCGTACAGTGCATAATTGGAAGGGAGTGCACCACAAATTGAAATTATTTTATCTGAATGTATTTAAAATAAAAACAAATCACGTTGAGAAATGTGTAATCAATGAAAGTCATTCAAGTCCAGTTATTTGACACATTTATTTTTGTGTTCACTCTCAATAATATATATATTTTAAAATATTTTATCGTGATGCATTTTTATTCGTGTTTAATATCATTGTATGAACTATAACCCTTTGCCTCCTGATAAGATTATCTGATGCTAGCCCAGTAGGATTGAGAGTGGTATTCCACTACAGTCCAGGAAAGAGGCAGTGAACAAGCCCGTGGCTGGATTTTGACGCTATAAAAATCAAACAAGGACAAATATAATAGCAAAATAAAACATACCTTGCGCATGCCCTGTATGTCAGCTAATTGTCGGGTATATTAGTTTACCGATTTCAGCGCCGAAATTTGTAGAATAACAACTACCGATAATACTGCCTTCAGCTCAACCATGATCGCCATGTTTTCACTGTTGATTGCTGTACGTTTTTATGCGGGCATGCGCTGTGCAATGTAAAAAATCTCTCAGTATACTCCGACTACAGCCATGGCAAAAATAAATGAACCATGTCAAAATATCTATACAAATTGTGGGGACATTCTTATACACTTTATGCACGTATGGCATATGAAATCACCTGCTCCGGGCGTATTGCCACAGTACTTAGCCACGTGAATTCCAGCGTTATGTAATCACGAGTTGATTTTTTGGAGCTTTCAACTCGCACTGCCTGAAGGCATTACTAGATGTATTTTGTTGATATACACGTATGACATGATGTGAAGTTTGTCAACAATACCACATCATGCATTAACGAGTCCCATTACCCATAGAGGAGTAGCAACCTCTGAGGTTACCGTTACGTAATCATATGGAAATGGAAGCGTAGAAATTTGTGGGTTTTCAGATTAAAAAAAACACAGCTGAAATATGAAAGAAATTAAAAACATACATAATCTTTTGTAGAATACAAAGATCACTATTATTAACAAAATTGCTCACTAACATGTTTCCTATGAAAAAATAACCTCGTTACGTAATCACATCTCTGTGCGTTACGTAATCAGTATCCGTGTTTAGTAGCTTACTATATACTATATAATAAGGTCGGAGATCGCGGGTTCAAACCCCTCTCTGGCCTTTAAGTTTCAAAGAAACAAAAATGTTTCTTCCCCATCCACTCGTAAAACTCAGTATTGTGGGGAGCCTACGTGACCGAGAGGTAGCTTGCTCGGCCTTAGAACACCAGGGCACGAATTTCGAATCCTGTGTCTGGAGGTCAGTGTCATCCCATTCATCTCACCATCATCAGGAGGTTCTCCTGGCCTAGATTAGCCTATATGTGTACAAATGTGGCCTAGAACCATAATCATTTCATTTACTTGTACAGTGACAGCCTGTAACATTGGGTACAAATTTTGGAAATATTTTTGTATTTTGTATGCTGGTGACCGCAGTGTATAAATGAGATCAACAATTTCATAAAAAATGTGAGGGTTGCCGTATTCAAATAATAAATTCACCTCTAAATCACCGGGAGTTAAATCATCACGTTAAGGCATTATTTTAATAAGATATTTAGCAACTAATTTGGAAATCAGTAATCATAGTAATAGTAATAATAAAAGATGGAAGAGTAAAGATAATAGTAATATAACTCAAAGACTGTAGTGGTAATATTAATATAATAATTTCAAAGTAATGGCAGCCTAATATATTGTTTGTCATAGATCATGTCTGATCAGAAATCAATTAAGGCCGTCTTAATTCAGACACAATCGATCGGCTACACAAGGAGAATTCAAAGCGCCACTTTTCGAATGAGGACGATTACATGACTCGGTGTGGCGCAGGCTGAGAGTGGATTACATGGATATTCAGTTAGTCAAAGAATTACATCTCGCAGATTACCATTTTTCGTCATTTGAAGCTGGAAATTGCGTTAGCAATTCCAGCTTCAAATGACGAAAAATATAAGCAAACAGTTCAACAGCACAAGTGTAAACAATTAACCGCGGATGTTATTCAGGCTGTGATTCACGTCTCATCACACCGCAGCCATGGCATCCTCGTAGTAACATGTTGGCATTGCTGCTAGCAGGTACAGACAGGCAGACAGACATGTATTTTATTGACATGAATAAAAGTCAATACTGACTTCTTTGTCAGAGATTACCCGCATATTGGTTCTCCTTATTAAAAAATACTTTTGCCTTGCTATAATCCATTTTAAAATCTTCCAAATTTAAAGTTATCTTGGTAGAGAGAGTACTTTTCAGTCGAAAGCCTGTCATTCGACTCTGTAAAATGCAAAATTTAAATGACATTTTCAATGTTAACATATAACTAGATTTCAAATGTAAGATAGGCCTACAAACAGATCTTGATCCCATTGAGCGGTACTGCTGCCCATGAATGGTGTGTGGAGTGTTGTGGAGGTTGACGGCGGTGATTGTGATCTGCAATACGATGAGGGCGGGGGCTGCCTTTCACGCTAGAGTTCGGGGTTCGTTTCCCTGTCTCGGCAGTTTGAAAGAAACAAAAATGTTTCTTCCTCATCCACTCGTAAAACTCAGTATTGTGGAGAGCCTCCGTGACCGAGAGGTAGCGTGCTCGGCCTCAAACCTCCAAGGTTTCAATTTCGAATCTTGTGTCTGGAGGGCAGTGTCATCTCACCATCCTCAGGAGGTTCTCCCGACCCAGTTTAGTCTTTATGTGCACAAACGTAGCTTAAAGCCCGATTCATTCCATTTTGCAATACGATGAGTTAATGTGGGCCCACATTTAATTAAGCTCACTAGGAGTTTCAAGCTCCTTTCTGTGCCTTGGAATGCATAGGTGATATGGGACGCACCGTTAAATATTTGGGGGAGGGCCTAGATTTTTTGTTGATTTCTTTTTTTACCTGTGCAAGAAAACTTTTTTTGGCAGTGAACTTCAGACAATTTTTTTATGTTTCGAGGAAGAACGGAAAAACTCGATTTTTTCGTATGCTTTCCTATGCTGTACGTTACCATTTGTTGGTTTATTCTGGTTATTAGTGTAGGCTCATATGTCTTATGTAACAATTTCGTGCAATTTGTCTGTTAAAATTGATTTTTCACTTGATATCAAAATATCATGAAGATCGAAAAAAAGGGATTGCATTTTTTCATAGGTCGAGAAAAGGTCTAAAATGGCGAAATCCAAGATGGCCCGTCAAAGTATATTAAAATAAACATATTTACGAATAATTTTGCAACTACATACGCTAGAGACATAAATAATATGTCTATTCTTATATTTTCAGGTATGAGAAAGCCAATTCTTTCATTTGTTTTTAGACAAAATTATTGTAAAGTCTATATTTATGCAAATATGAGCAAAAACAACCGGATATCGCAGTGAAACTGCCGCTAACATTGTTTTTGCTGATAGTTTTTTTTCTGCTTTGATTATGCTTGGCTGGTTCCCCTATGGTGATATCTGGGCGGATGTGGAGCTCTCATCCTTGTGGATGTTTTGTAAAACATGAAATTCAAAATGGCTGCCATGAAATCACTGACGTTATATTTTCCATAATATTTTTTATCAGGAACTACAATAGAACAAATCCTACCATCATTCGACATCATTATATTGCCTAAAATGCTACGATAAGCTTTATTATATATATTCCCAAGTAAATTACATACCGGCACATATATTCATTATATGCGTGTAGTAAGCTTACACATAACCGTCCGGGGGTAAATCCCCTAGACATGCCCAGAACCCCTTATTGTGCGAGCGAAGGAAAACACTATCAATAACTCAACATGCCCTTTCACCCCCACCCTCACAACATCATGTGTACATCATTCATCTCATCAATTGACTACAACGTTTTTTATCGTATTACAATGTCACTTAAAAGAACATTAGTGCCGAAAAGTGACGTAAAGCAATGATTTACTAGTAGTTAGTAGTAAGCTATATACATCATCCATAAACATAACTAACTGCATGATAGGTTAGAATATGAACCAAGCGTAATTGTTCAGATACACTGAGGGTCCCTATCCCGATGGATGCTTTATAATGTAATTTCAATGTCAAATTATAAACAATCTTAAGAAATTAATTCCAATCTGGTATATGCTGCGCATAATTCTTAATTGCAAGACGTCAAATGCGCAACTAACACTTCTGAAGGCCAAAAATGCTAAATGATGTTATGTTACATACTAAATTAGAAAAGTGGAAGAATAACTGAACTATTTGTCATATTTTATATGCCTATAGTTATTAATAACTCTGTGCTATATATAGATTATTTGCAATAGGTCTGACAGAACAAGGTCATACCATTTATTTGACGCAAAAAAGTAATGTTTTACTCATTTATGGAAAAGAGTATGCTAAAGAAAATAAAGATTGCAGGGTTGGCCTTTACAGTAAAAAACAAATATCATACCAAGGACAACCTAAGGTCGTTGCAAAGTTCGATAATAGCTCTTCGTACATAAAACATAACGCATTTCTATCATTTAGTTGTCATGCAATCTAAACTATTCTCCGCAAAAGATATTTTATTCATTTGTAGCATCCAATTCATACTTGCAGCTAGGCCAATATTTTTCTTCCAATTTAGGAGTTGAAACTAACATTGGTCATAATATTATGGTGATGGCAAAAGGCGACAGCACCATCTGGATCTTGCATTGCTGTTGTGAAATTCTTGGAATGTAAGTTAAGAGCAGGCCTAATGTATCCTTGTGGCACGTATGTCTGAAAAATGTATTCAACTTTTAGTGTATTTGAAGTTAAGATGACCTTGGCCTTGAGTTACTTAGCGTTAGAGTTACTGCCCTACTACGATAAATCATATAAATTTATTGCAGAATATTATTCATAACAAATAAATGTACGGTACATAATACAATTTGAATGAGAATTAATGAGTTAATCTGAAATGAAAGAAAATTAACCTGAAAAGAAAGAATATTATTATCTAAAGAGCTATTATAGCTATGGTCATGATTGTGTAAAGTCATTATCCTTAAATTTATATTTTATCTTATAATTATGTGATATACGTAATTATGTCAATAACCTTATGAAAACTGTTATCGGTACATTTAATTCAATGATACCTCTATATTACAAATAATACAAGATAGATATAGAGATACAGTTATAATATGTAATGGCGAAACGTTTGTGAAATGTGAATCCAAAGTACATACAGAGTAGAAGCCTTTTTTAAGAGTTGAGCCAGATAACCACTTTCAGAAACACTCTAAACATACTTTGTTTTTAATTATCTTTTTTTTCGATATAAATTTAGAGAAAGGATAGTTCCGAAAATATAAGCAGCAATATATTAAAAATTCTGACTGGTATTGTAATATCAGATAAATGAAGTATGTGAATCAGGCAGATGTGATTATAATTATAAATCACTGATTAATCAATCATTGCATGAATCTATGCACATATAATGATGCTAGTAACATAAAGTAAATCAAGTTACTTGTTTTCGGAGTGGTAAGCATAACAGTTTAATAAGTTTTGTCATAATTATTACATTCTTTGACTGCTAGAATTAAAACAATTGTAACCTTCACCTGTTTTTTGTGGCAGCATTTTTAATAATATAATTATATAACTTCATGTTGACATGTTTGAGGTCCCGACTCGAGTGGAGGTTCAAAAATGTGATATTAACGTTTAAATCACAGAGTTTTTAAACTTCTACACTATCGTTATATATTGTCATTAAAAAACACATTTATTTTGCAAACTAAAGTTTACTTTGTGCCAGAATGTAATTTTAGTAACTGCCTTTGGTATTTCCTTGCACTGAATATAATGTTGATGTAATATTTAAAAAATGGTAATTGAATCATATTTCAGAAATTCGTTGAAAATATATATCATCGGGGGGGGGGGGGGAGGTGAAAATAAATGGGTGAATAAGTGAACGAATGACTGGGGTATTCGGACATTTTTTTGCACGTATAAATTAAGGCTAACCTGAACCAGGATAACGTTCCGTGTACATGGTGTATTAGAGCTGTACTGATTTCTGTATTTTCATGAGGTGACTATGTGGTATATCTAAGGGTATAAAAATCACACGTACTGCATATTCAAGGGTCAATAGAATAACCCAGCTGTATCATGTGTTTATTCAAAAGCTGCTTTGTGTTAAAGGGTGTGTTATTGTCCAAATCTGTATAGGCCTAATAAATGGCATGCTCACGCCAGAAACTGTATAGGGCCTAGTTATTTTCGGCAAAATTTGTATATTCAAAGGTATATTTTTGGCCAAAGATGTATATTCAAGACTAAGGGTTTGACTATCCTGTCTGCACACCGAACCCAAATTTTCACCGAGTGCACCACCCCCTATAGGGGGCCCCCTATAGGGGGATAACCTCCTGAACATGGTGAGATGTATCTTAATTGGCACTGCCCTCCACACAGTATCCTAAATTCCGTTCAAGGCCTAGCACACAACACGTAGCAGATAACTTATGCTATGTTTTTACATTTTGTTGGGTAAAATTGAACAAAATACAAGTTTAAAGTGTTTATTATATCAATCAATCAATCAATCGATCGATCAAACAATTAATCAATTAATCAATCAATCAATCAATCAATCAATCAATCGATCTGTCCATCTGTCAATCATACAATCAGACAATCAGTCAATTAGTCGATCAATTGACAATATTTCAATATAGCATATTGATCCTTGTTTCTATATGTCTCGGTTTTGCTAAACAATGTAGGTTATTGTCTGCATCGACAGCTAGTGATAATTAGGGCAACTTTCAACTGGGCACACGACGTTGTTGCGGCGTTGGATCAACATCAATGTTGTTGATTCAACGTCGCAACAACGTCGTGTCAAGATTACGTAATGCTATTCAAAGGTACGCGAGGCTATTTAAGGGTATTTTAAGGTATTTGCGTTTAATTAGGGTACATTTTTATATCTAAGTGTATTAAAGGGTTTTATGGGTACGTAAGGGTTCTTAAAGCTGCCCATTGGGGTGAGATAATTTCAATGTTGTCAATTTTGAAAGTTTAATTTATATGAAGCTATATAACCTACTGATCTTAAATAAAATATAAAAATGTAACAAAAACAATGTTAAGGCACTGAAAAAGACGAAACAATCTATATTTCCAAGACATATACTGATATGTAAACGAGTTTCTTTGCAGCATACCACAATATAGACGGCAAATACTGACCAGATCAGACGGCATGTTCAAAGTAACCACATAGTTACATCAATAGCTGCCGCCCTTAATTACTGTGGGAACGGGCTGATCAGGGGGGTTCCCCCGCAGCACCGAATATCTGCTCAACGCTGGGTCGACGGCATCTACATGTGGCCCAATGCTGTAGGAATATTCAAACGTCCTTTAGCAGGTGTTTAGGTATACAAAAAGTTTGTTTGGGTTGCAGTCGATTCATAAAAGTGTGAATTAAAAAAATTTAAAAAAATCTAAAAATCCCGTAAAAAATAAAATCATGATCTGTGGGATACACTACTTCATTATAAAATAAAAAACGAAAATTGATGTCATCCCAAGGAGCTGCTTTAAGGGTTTGTAATGGAACTGAATGATATTTACAAGTTTTAAGGGTATGTAATGGTTTGTAAGGTAATTTAAGGGTATTCAAGTGTTTGTAAGGGTATTAAGGGCTTTCTACGGGTACGTTATGATATTTAAGGGTACGTATGGGAATTTAAATGATTGATAGGGTATTTAAGGGTATATAAGGCCGGTACTTAAGGCTTTTTAATGGTATTCAAGGGTAAGTAAGTGTTTTTCAGGGTTGGTAAGGGTATTCAAGGGTATTTACGTTAATAAGGGTAATTGATTATTTTTAGGGTGTTAAAGGGTGAGGGTACTCTAGGGTTTTTCATGGTACTGAATTACATTTAAAAGTTTTAAGGGTAGACCCATTGAAATGGTTTGTACATTTACATACCCCTATGTATCCTTCATTACTCTTAAATATCCCTACGTACCCTTGAATAACCATACATACACATAAAATCCTTCAATATCCTGAAAAATGCATTCAATACCCTTAAAAGCCATAAGTATCTTTACAGGCCTTATAGACCCTTAAATAACATATTCTTAAAAACCTTTAAGTATCCTTACAAACCTTTGAATACCCTTAAATTCTCTTACAAACCATAACATAACCCTAACACTTTTAAATATCATTCACACCCTTAAAAAACCCTCAAGTAAGCCTACCCCGTTAATGCCCTTATATATAATTAAGTACCCTTAGTAAACGCAAATACCCTTAAATACCATTGCAAACCCTTGAATACCCTAGCGTACCCTTAGCTATTTGTAAGTATAGCACTTGGTATCTTTACAATCCCTTATATGTCATTAAGTACGCTTAAACGCCTTACGTAATCCTAAAACCCTCAAATACCTTTAGTCACCAATCTTCAGAACTGCCTTGCAAGAGTGGTAATTAACCAAGGCCCCACGTTTTAGTCGTTCCATTCCTATTCTAAAAACGATTACATGGCTTCCTGTCAAGTTTCACATTCTGTTCAAAATATGCACAAAAACTTTTGGAACCATATACTAAAAGACAACCAACCTGCATATCTGGATGACTTACTTGTTCGTCCGAAATGCTCAAAATATCTACGCTCTACAAATTCAAATAGATGTGTTTTTCCTCGTATAAATACTTAGCCAAGGTCAAGAGTTTCTCTATATCTGGCTCAGCCTTATGGAACGCCCTCTCTGTGCCAATACGTAGTGCCTAAACAATTTTAACATTCCGAAAATTACTTAAATCGCACCTATGTGATCTGGCCTTTTCACCCTAGCCCTATCCACTCAGCAGCCCAGCTCCCTGTTGACGAGCCTGCTTTGGTCTCGATTATGACACATGATCACGCTAAGAATTTTCGCGCCCCAGAGATCGGTCCGCTGATGATATAGGCGCTATAGAAGTTTTATTGATTGATTGATTGATTGATTGAAATACCGACTCTTTAACTACCTATTACTACACTTTAGTATACTAAACTATACTTAACTACTCTTAATAACCCTTATACCAGGGTATTTAACTTACACTTAACTATGCTCAGCTACATGTAACTACCGTAATAAATATACTTAACTAACTATACTCTTAACTATACTTACTACTTTTTTTTACTTATTACAGTTAACGATTCTGAACTACCGTTAACTATCGTTCACTCAAGGGGTCGAGCGGGTAATATAGATCACTTGGGGTTAAATGCATCACCCCACGCGTAAACTATTAGGAACTACCCTTAACTATACTTAACAACCCTTGAGGGTCTGGTGTGAGTCGAGGGGTTTGTGGATCGAGGGTTGTGAGTCGAAGGTTATGGGTCGAGGGGTAATGCAGATAACCAATCTAACAAAGAGACAAACGCCTTGATTTTAATGTTGAATCCACAGGCACTATCAGACTGAAGGGTGTTATTTTTATTTCGATTATGTCACAACAAGAATGCTATAACTGAAATCTTGATTCTTTATCTCCATGTTAAATCGACGGTCAGCAAAGCACGTAGACCAGATGTTGCGTATACGTTGGTCACATGGCAACCAAAATCCATCACAGAAACAATATATTAATCTAAACATTGAATAATAATTGAATAACCCAAATTCTACGTTTTTGACGGTCTACTTTCGACCTCGATACGTGTAATAAAAAAACAAATAATAGTGTGGTGCATGATGTGATACAAAAATAGGTCAACCACTTAAGATGACAAATTCAGTAAATGGCCTCTAAACTACGTTCAACAGATCATATATAGCATATAATATCACGAAAATGAAATATTTGATACTGTTTTTCGGCTATACGTAATTGGTGGAATATATATTGTGAAAGTAATACAATTTCCCCAAATGTGTACTCGATATGATTATAAGTGCCCCTCCTAAAAACAATAAAAGGCTTAGACCAATGTCATGGCTAAACTTAAAATACGTCTCTGGACGTCAAGGCGCTCATCTTGATTTTATGCAAATAAGGGTGTTCTTTCATAGATACAGTGTGTGCCCACATTAATAATGTTAAATATAGTCCATGTGGATATTCTTATCGGATTAAAGCATTATACTATATACGCCTATGATTTGCAGCTTTTGGTTAATATCATGCACTTAACACTATTGATGAAGACAATTGGTTGTTTTGGGCAGTTTATTTTCAATATCGCATCCGAGATGCGATCCTGCATTTCAGCATCGATTATTTTTACAATTTTTTGCTAGATTTGTATGCTATTTGCATAAGGTAAACAATATGCTACACTCAATTGTCGTTAAGATCACTACATTACACATTAATACAATATTTATTGTTGAATAGCGCTTTGAATTTATTAGCTGAACCCTTTGTGTTTGATATCCCGCGATTTGGGCGGGGGCCCTAGGGTAGTGGTTAGCACCGCTGCCTTTCACGCCAGAGTCCGGGGTTCGGTTCCCGGTCTTGGCGGTTTGAAAGAAACAAAATTGTTTCTTCCCCATCCACGTGTGAAAGTTAGTATTGTGGGGAGCCTCCGTGACCGAGAGGTAGCGTGCTCGGCCTCAGACCGCCAGGGCTCGAATTTCGAATCCTGTGTCTGGAGGACAGTGTCATCTCAATCATCTCACCATCCTCAGGAGGTTCTCCTGGCCCAGTTTAGCCTATATGTGCACAAAGGTGGCCTAAAGCCCGATTCATTTCATTTATTATCCCGCGATTTCTTGCAACAAAGAATCATAAAAAATTCACTTGGGGAAATCAGAATCACAAATACCGCTCAATCTAATCGCAACAGTGTATTTTACCTCTTGAAAGAATATTTAATTTGGCTTTATATTATCCTCACCATTTGAACGCTTATTTATCTAATTGAAATTGTTACCATGTTTACCCATTAGTTTTGTCTCACAGATGACCCACAACTGTAAGTAGGTGAAAATCATTTAGATTTGTCAAATGGAAAGTCAAGTCTTTCTGATCTATCAATTTTACTTAAAATTCTAATAAATGTTGTTACCATTACGATTGGTACCATTACTATGAATTGTTGATTTCTTTTATTTACTAATTTTAATATTTTGAGAGTTAAGCTCCAAATGGCAGTGAGTGCTTAATTATTCCAGGAGTGAGCTGTGGGGATGATATAGTTAAGAGTGGACATTATCATATGACTGATTGATGTCAATTGAAGTGATTGCTGGTTTAGTTCTCCCATGGCATATGGTTGGCGACATGGTGAAGACTGCGTTTATCATGTTGCGTGGTCCGTGTTTTGATAGAGTGGACTCACCATTGCTGTTTCTGTTGACTTGCTCCATGGGGACTTCATTACGTCACTCCCCATCTGGTGTCTCTAGGTTCACCACACACCGTCCGGATTGATAAGTACATGTACCGCGGCAAATATAAATCCGTCAATGAATAAAGATGTCGATAAACACGTTAAAAATAAAGGAGCCTTAGTATTGTGGTACTTTTTGTAGTCGTTTATGTGAAATGTAAAGAAAAACTTGAAATTATTTGTATAATTATGTATGTAATTAATTAGCAATTCCGTCGATGTTTTAAAAAATGTTGAGAACGATTCTACGACGAGAAGGGTTTTTAATTGCTTGTTTGTCAACCATAATGTCAACATTCAGCTCGCGGTCCCCTTCTCAAAACCAACACGTGCTTGACGCTATGGTGATCAGCATGCGCGCGCACTCAGGCATGCGCGCGCCGCGCCCATCGTCACGGTTGCTGGTGGCACGCGCCATGAAAATTGTTGCATTTATCACGTACTGAAGCAAAGCTTTCTGCGGTTTGTGGACGCACTGAGGCGTTATATATGTTTATGTGCTAATTAAATCACAACTCACCAATAAGAATTAGAAGAATAGGAGTGCAAATCTATTATATATAGGCCTATATGTTGAAAACCGATTGTGCACCATTTGATCTTTTGTGGGCTTTAATTTAATAATAATAATATCGTGAAATTTTAAATTACTAGTCGGAAAAAAAATTGTCAAATAATTTTATGAAAAGACTATTTTCTGCTTCCATAAAGTAACCACATTTGACAATGTATATAATTAATCATTTTTTTATATATTTTTATAGTTGGTATTTACATAATATGAACTTTGTAGGAACACATTCCATAATTGATAGTTGAGAGACGCCTTTCATCAAATATCCCATTTGTATTGTGGTTAAAATGTTGACCTCAATTTTGGTGTCCGTCATTTAGAAATCCCCTTTGGTCTCACACTAAGCTCAACTTAAAAGGGAGGCAATTGATCGGTTAGTTGATCTCTTGGACCCTAGCACCACAGCTTGCGTGACTACCTTAACCCATCCATCGCTCTCCAAAACTTTTAAAATAAATAGAAAAAATTCAATTATTTGTGGAATATTTTTTTTAGTAAATTATGTGTTGCATAAGTTATCAACGGCTGCACTGTAAGTTAAAATGTTTTTGTGAGTGGTACGTAGGCCTCTATTAGTGATGTTAACAAGGGACAGATGGCATGGGCTCTGTCACGCATCAGTGGATGACCCCGCCCTAACCACGCCTACCCCCGTATCATCTGACACCAAGTCAAACTAAACGAAATGATACAACTTTAATTTATTCCAAATAGGATAGAATTATACCCAGCTGGAGGACACACTGCTTAGCGGTAAATGCCGGTCTGGGCGATAAATGACAGTCTAGGAGGGTCATATCAGGAGGTAGCATGCGACTATTCGGATCAGTGACTGCTGCACAAGACATCACTGATTTGTTCTCCTAAGTCAATGA
Organism: Flabesymbios commensalis; assembly: GCA_964017125.1. NCBI lineage: Eukaryota > Metazoa > Annelida > Polychaeta > Terebellida > Flabelligeridae > Flabesymbios > Flabesymbios commensalis. The sequence continues at coordinate 31,405,812 of OZ024904.1, read as the reverse complement.
TTTAGAAAGTGACTTCACGAGAGATTTGTTCCACTACGTAATGTTATTAATCTGTGACTTAATCACCAGACATAACTGATTTATGAGTTGCGGCGGCAACTCAACACATCAATGATTTGTTATACCACCTAATTACTCGTAATTAGTCTGTGTAATGGCTCTAGGATTTCTAAAATCTGCATTCAAAACTTAGCATAACTGCTCTGTCAAATGGTATCACGCATACTAAAGGTAGATTAAGACATGATGGATTGCCTTTATATGGAGCAGAATGTAAAATATGATAATTCTTCAGCAAATAGTGAAATACTTTATCCAAGCTGTCAACTCGGTAACCACGAATTGTCAACGGGAACTGTTTTTAAGCAAGATTGTTCTCCAGTTTACAAATGCAGTAGACCATCTGTGTGTGAGCAGTCAATTGGAATAGCTGATAAAAGAGGGGCTACAGGAAACTGTAATGTTGTAAATGGTGAAGTGTTACCCAAGAAGAGGCGAGGAAGGAAACCACTACCCCGACCTTCTCGTGAGATACTTAAACAGCGCCGCCTGGCAGCGAATGCCCGCGAAAGACGGCGGATGGAGGGACTTAACCTAGCTTTTGATCGTCTTCGCCGAGTGGTACCCGCTGGATGTCTACCTGCTGAGGACGGCTGTGAGGACGGTGAGTGCAGAAATCTGTCTAAATATGACACTCTACAGATGGCCAGGACGTACATCACGGCTCTTGTGGAGCTACTCAAAGAGGATGAAAAGAAAGACAATGGGGTTCACAGCGATGACATTGAGGGTAGCTCCAGACAGACTAAATCACCGGAATACAATTCTGATAATTCCAGCCCTTTTCCTTGTATTTAGTGCTGTGCTGTGCTGTGCTGTGCTGTGCTGTGCTGTGCTGTGCTGCTGTGCTGTGCTGTGCTGTGCTGTGCTGTGCTGTGCTGTGCTGTGCTGTGCTGTGCTGTGCTGTGCTGTGCTGTGCTGTGCTGTGCTGTGCCACATGAAGTATCCTTCGCTAGTAAGATATGACAAGATTTTTTTTTTTTTTAATATTCCCTCGCAGTGCCAGGTAATATACACATGATTGACTGATGTATAATATACATAAGTACAGAAAGGTTATCAATAATAGTGTAATTATATTATAGATATATGTACATATCACGTAGAACAGAATATTCCCATGTAACGTTCTCAAACCGTATTGCGTTATCTAAGATAACATATATGTATTTAACATATTAAACAACAAATATTAATGTGAAATTTAGTGCAGAATATTATTATCAGAAAATCTGCAGATACGCTCATTTTTCACCACAATACTGACACAGGGTGTAAATCCAAACAAACGTCCCTCGATCCTGATGGGATAATATTTGATATTTTAATAAATAGGTGTATTCATCTAAATAAGTATGTTTGTTTTATTTAACAACAGCAGCCAAGGTATTTTATGTGTCACTCAAATGAGTTACCCACACTACAATTTGGAAGATAGAAGCCAATATGTTGTTGCACCAAATCCTATGATATAAATTGGTGTAATTAAGTGTTAAAAATGATTGATACGTGACATATTTGAAGTTCAATTGACAGTATTATTTTAATTTTAAAAGTGGTATATGAGAACTTCCGTATCAGAGGGCCGTACCTGTTACTTTACAGAGTGGTATATATGACTTTTATTTTAAGGTGATGTTAATGGTTCATTTGATATTTATTTTAATGTGGTACAGCCTATTTCGTAACAATAAGATATTGATATTTTTTGGCGCAGGTCGCTATTTGAGTAGTATAAATTGAACAGACAACGTGGGTCACGCAGGTGTCGATCCTAGGAGTACTGAGTTAATGATCCAGCAAACGATTAGCTAAGCGATCCTGAAGCCGTAGAGCTCGGCTGACAGACTCAGACTCAGAACAATTTAGCACAATAACAGATTAGCTTGCTGTCACATAGGTATTTTTTTAATCAAAGAAGAAATAACGAGGTGAATAAAGTTACCTCTGAGCCAAAATACGTTCACTGGATGCGTTAATAATAAAATAGTTTGAATAGTATAATGCATAGTATAATGTATAATTCCGAAATATTTAATAATATGGTGAAATATCAGTTATGCGAAACAAGCTATAGTCAACCAATCACATAATGCTATGTTGAATAAACTGTATTTTTTACATCATTGAAAATAAATAATTTATTTTATTTGCTCACATTTAATTTTAATCGACATGTCTTCTTTTACAACTTAGATTGAATTAGCATTATATCTTGGGATGTTCCAATGCTCACGTCTGTCATTCATGTTGACAGAACCTATTCATGTGCCAAATTCTTAACAGTGGTGAGTTGTGTGCCAAGAAATCCGACCTTCTGTTCACGCAGGATCTTAATTTCTTACAGATTACGAATTATCAGATGTTCTCATTCCGAAGGGAAAATAATTACCGTATTCACGTACATCATTCTGTGACAGATATATGAATACTTTATTTTTAAGTTACAGATAATGAAGTAACAATGCTATTATGAATTATCATAGGTTAATTGTATGTTGTCATTGTCTCTCATGTAATGTAAATTACAGACTAGCAACACAATGCAGGCATAACATTTATTTCCATTAAATTGCTTGACATAAAACATAACGTACGTTAACAAGATTTTCAGCAGAGTATTAAGAGACAAATCTGTTTGAATCCAATATTTTATGTTGGTTGATCACTTATACTTTATATTTTGTAATTGAAAAACATGCTTGATACTACATGAATAATTCGTGATGCATATTTTTGTCACAGAACACCTGTTTATTTAGGTGACATTTAGATAATGATGAATAGAAATGAACCACTCAAACCTTGAGCTTATTATTATTATTTTTTATACAACTAACGTTATCCTATGTTATCTGGCATTGGAAACTAATTTATACATATCCGACCACACAATTTTAATGTCTGCTTTGTTTTGGTCAAAATTTCACATTAGCGTAGAATGACCCATATATATTAAACAACTTTTTGCTAAAAATTGAGGTTATTGACAAGAGAATGACCCGTATCATAGCCTACCATTAGCCTATACACGTGAAAACACGCCACATTTATATATTGGAATGCTATGCTGAGGATGGAGAGTTTACACAACGACAGAAACAACAAGAATAACATAATTAATTATAAAGAGTAAGGTCATGTGAGATATCTGGTAAATCCAATAACTATGGTTTGTTGCATTATTATAAACATAAAATATCAGACCGCGTTTACTTGTAGCCTACATTTATTACCCTAATTTAGTATCTCTATTTTTTGGACAATTATTTGGATGGCAGCCCGCACACATTAACACATTAATACATGGTTTATAATTCCTATTTAGGGTCTCACCACACTAATTCATACGCGCATATCATTAATAGGGTTACTAGTAAGACAGCTACGATTTGTTTTTAAATGTGGCAATTCCCAGCAGGCTGGGGTTCAAATATTACATTTATATTAGTTTGATACCAATTTATTTAGATTGGGTGATCAGTTCTTGCTCCAAAAAAATCGAAATCAAGAAAGATCGATATAAAATGTTGTCCCTACGCTGGTAGAATACTCAGATTCATTTTATTTGATAAAAAAAATTACACCTACATACGTTAATAAATATTATAACAGTGATCAGGAGACCTCCACTAAGACCATAGGTCGCAAATATAGAGTTATACATGCAAGTAAAATTGGGTGGAGACTCTTCGATCTTGTCCATTCAGTTTGAGTTCAAGAAATAAACGCTAACAAGGCATTCGATAGTTCCTTATGTCTATAAGGATACCAAATTTGTATGTGAAAATAGAAAGAAAGCCCGATGATTAAGGACCCGTTTTTATTTTTCTTAGCCTATATCATAATAATAAAAATATAAGGTTTATTAACATTTGTCAATTTCGAGAACGTTGGGAGGCCCAATCGTATGGAACATAATACATGTAAGTATTATGTGTGGTTATCATGTTATGTTAGCTTCACATTGTACTTAGGTCTACTAGTTTCTCAGTTTTGTCGTTGTCTCAATAATATATTTATTAGGCTATAAAGAGACAAAAAGTAATATAAATTATTGCGCCTCACACGCACACCTGCTTACCTGAATTATAAAAGCACAGTAAAGCAATATCATCAGAGTAAACGTCACAATCACATACCTTTTCTCTATATTTTTTTTAAATATCTAAATCCTTATATTATTAAATACTACCAAAGATTACAAATAAGATTGCACACGCTCTCTGGGCTGGGAGGGTCGCACAAATAATGACTTCACACATTAACCCTTTCAGCGCGAGACCGACTTTAGACACTGACGTCTATATAGACGTCAGATTCTGATGTCTAAAGTCGATCACCGCACTGAAAGGATTAGCAAAAAATATAATGGCCGTAGACCCACAACATAGGTATTTAAATGAAGTTGAAAGAGTTACTAAGATATTTATGATCAATTGGTGACTTAAAATTGAAAAAACCTTCAGATATACAAAACTATTTCAGCGTTGTAACGGTTAAAGCCACACAAATATTGAATTTGTGGGCCAGCAATAACAAGATGGCTGGCCACGAGTGGTCGCACTGACGACCTGAATTTTTTATTGTTGTCTCTGAATGCGGGTATATAGCGTTAGAACGACGTTTCTTGTTTAATTTGGTCAGTATTATTATATTATGTTGTACGTACTAAGTCTTGTACACAACTAATGACGTCATAATTTACCTACGTCAACTACTTTTTTGGCTTGGGAAAATAATTTATTTCGGAAGACATAAAGTAAGCGTTAATCCAGTGTTTTTCACGTTTTTTCCGCCCACCCTCATTATTTGTTTTTTTTCTGATCTATCTGCGTTATTAATCATGGCGGCCTAATACAGAGTAGACTTAAATTAAAGTATGTTGGTCCCTCATTATTTGTTTTTTCTGATCTATCTGCGTTATTAATCATGGTGGCCTAATACAGAGTAGACTTAAATTAAAATATGTGGGTCGTTATGATTCTAATACAACGGCACGCATGCGCAGCATTGGTCAACGTCCACAGGAATGGGGTCTGCTGTAACGTAAATATTTTGATTTGATGAAGCATAATTACCCACCTATTTTAAGCGGTTACATTTGTAACTAACTTGTATATATAGAAAACCATAACCTATGTTATATAGTAGTTTTAATATTTGAGTTACTCTATTTTTCGGGTCAAGCTCACCACGCTCGCATGCAATTGAGATAACAATAATATATTATCATAAATGTGTATTGCGGAAAAGAAATAGACACAAGAAATTCATCAAATTTTCTTAGCTTATACAACAACTTTTCAAGAATGTAAGCCTGTTCCAGGTTCAGCTAAAATTTCACCAAGTACGACATTTTGTAATGTCCACAATGTTTACATTTATTCAATATATCGAGTTAATAGTCAGTCTAGAACTCGAGATATTGACTCGATATAGTGATTGATATATAGACTTTGAATTTAAGATGAATTTATTATTATGGTTATGCAGACCACCTTGCCATTGATGGATCGACTTCATATTTCGCACAAGCATAGGCCTTGGCCCACAGGGTGGCCAATGTGCATTTACATTTTATTTAACATATTTGAATCGTTCCCGGTAAATAGAAGACATTGAACCAATGTTGGGTTATAACCAGCCCAGCGTCGCAACACAACGGGTCTAGCAAACACACTGCGGGGAACGTGATGATGGTCAGGTCGGCCACAAGTCTCTAGAGGAGCGAATAAATTTTGAGCGACAGGTTATCTAGTATGTACTATATATCTATCAAGTACTAACTAGAGACGATTGTTTTCGCGCTCTATAGTTCTGCTTTCGAACATTAGGTGGTGAAATGTGCAAAACACTCATGTTTTTAGGATAAACACCACACATGACAGATGGCACAGACGTACAGTTTCCTCTGTGATCTATGTAGCTTATTCTATGCTCTAGAGGGGTTTGGGGCATACCCCGGGAAATGCGGAAATATCAGGCTTTACACGTTACATTTCAGAACAAATTTCGGCCGAAATAAGGTACTTTTCTTCTTCTGGGGACAGTGAACAATGGGCAGGGGCATACTGGCCCCATATTGATCCGCCACTGTTGGCTTCACGACAAACATAATATGCCAACATTTCACAAACAATATCAATATCTCATGCTGGGCCAGCGTGACACCCATTAGGCCAACATTACACAAACAATATGAATATATCATACTGGGCCAGCGTGACACACATTAGGCCGACATTACACAAACAATATGAATATATCATACTGGGCCAGCGTCACACACATTAGGCCAACATTACACAAACAATATGAATATCTCATACTGGGCCAGCGTGGCACACATTAGGCCAACATTACACAAACAATATCAATATCTCATACTGGGCCAGCGTGGCACACATTAGGCCGACATTACACAAGCAATATCAATATATCATACTGGGCCAGCGTCACACACATTAGGCCAACATTACACAAGCAATATCAATATCTCATACTGGGCCAGCGTCACACACATTAGGCCAACATTACACAAACAATATCAATATCTCATACTGGGCCAGCGTGGCACACATTAGGCCAACATCACACAAGCAATATCAATATATCATACTGGGCCAGCGTCACACACATTAGGCCAACATTACACAAACAATATCAATATCTCATACTGGGCCAGCGTGGCACACATTAGGCCAACATCACACAAGCAATATCAATATATCATACTGGGCCAAAGTCACACACATTAGGCCAACATCACACGAGCAATATCAATATTCTGTGAAACACAGTGACGTCACTCGGTGAAAACAAGGTTATATAACACCCCCTTCCCCATACTTCATTCTGTGAAACGCAGTGTCGTCACTCGGTGAAAATAAGGTTATATCAGAACCCTCCCCTATACTTCATTGTATTAGCCAGCTCGGTGAAAACAAAGGAGGTCGAGGTCATTGAGTTTCACATAATATCATACTGGGCAAGCGTCACACATATTATAAGAAGAAGAATAATGCCTGTTTTTTTCACCACAAAATAGTCTACACAAATAAATGATTTAAAATAATAAATAAAATGTACAGTACAGCGTAAGGAGACATCCATAAAGACTTTGAGAGTAGCTGCCATGGATGCCACCTGAGTAAATGATGAATTAAGCAAATATTAATAAATGATTTACAGCTGATATAATATTTCATATAAAACGAAACAAGCACAAAACGTTATTAAGTAATTCTATAAGAAAAAAATATACGAAAGACAATTATATCCCTCATAATTATGTTGTTTATCTTAAAATAATACTTGGCGCATTATAATGATTTTACAGATTGAAAAAAATGTATATGATAAATTGTATATGTAAATTGTATATAAATTGAATAGTGCGTTAAACGCAAATATATATTAACTCGAAAAATTACTTATGTTTGGTCTCGTTATAGCAAAAATTTGCTAACTGGCTGTATAGCAATTTGCTAACTGGCAATGCAATGCAGGAAATTAATGGCCATCTGCACTAGGTTTGTTATCGTTTAATACGAGTTCACTCCGAGCTCGTTTTCGATTTTGCTGATTTTTTTTAAGTTGTCATTTAGTTTAATTTTGGTCTAATGTCACAGATGCAGGTTAAGTTATTTGTTTTTGATGCTGGCGCTGTCTAGGGTTGATACATCCCATATAATATGACCACCTACATCAGTTCAAATAGAGCGCGGCACGTGTCACCAGCATTCTAGTCCACACATCGTTAGCAGTTTTTTTTCTTTAATTTAAGTTCAACACACGTAGAGCATATTTGCGGGTGATTGTTTGACTTTGGTGTGTTATCTTTCAATCCGCAACACGAGACGTTCACCCAATACTGGTTCAATGTTGGGCCACCGTGTACGACGATGGCCCGACATTGAACCAGTATTTGTTCAACGTATGTTGATTGCTGAGAGGAGTGGAGACAGAACACGTGTCGCTCGTATCACTTTACGCACCTCTACCCTATCTTATCATCACATCTTACACCAACACCCTTTCATCTGAATTCAATGGCTCCTAATTTACAACACACGTGATAACAATATAAAGCTGCCGTTTTTAACGTTTAGTTTTATTATCAGATGTGTATCTCGATCAATAATAAACCTATGATCGAGGGGATACGTAGGCCTGCACTGGCCTTAGTTTCCCCCCCCCCCCGCCCGTTACGTAGTGGAAGGGGGATTTTAGGAGCGTCAGGATTCCGTCATGTGTCATGCGTCAGGCGTCACGTTTTTTTGTGAACGCAAAAACTCAAAATCTAGTGGCCAATTTTTCTGAAATTTTAAATCACATTCCTAGCAACATGGGGGTGTGCACGTGATCTTTTAAAGATGCTACAAAAATTTAAAATGGCCGCCAGAGGTCAACTTCACTTTTTTGTGGGCGTTAAATTACATTTCTCTCGATATGAAGATGTGCAGGTGATTTTTTTAAAGGTTTTACTGAAATTCAAATGGCCGCCACGGATCAACTTCAATTTTTTAGTGGGCGCAAAAACTCAACAAACTAGTCAGAAATTATTCACATTTTAAAATCACATTCCACACGACATGGAGATGTGCAAGTGATTTTTTTAAGGTTTTGCTGAATTTCAAAATGGCCGCCATGGATCAACTGCAATTTTTTTGTGGGCACAAAAACTCAAGGGCACAAAAACTCAAAAACTTAAAGTCTGAAATTATTCAAATTTTACAATCATATTCCCCACGATATGGAGATTTGCAGGTGATGTTTTTTTCACTGAAATTCAAAATAGCCGCCACAGATCAACCTCATAAATTTTTTTTACTAAAATTCAAAATGGTCGCCACGGATCAACTTCAATTGTTCGGTGGGCGCCAAAACTCAAAAAAATTGTCAATCATAATTCACCTCTTACAATATATTCCCCAGGATATGAAGATGTGCGGGTGTTTTTTTGTTTTTTTTTCAAATTTAAAATGGCCGCCACGGATCAATTTCAATATTTTTGTGGGGCGCAAAAACTCAAAAACTTAAAGTCAGAAATTATTCAAATTTTACAATCACATTACCCACCATCTTGAAATGTGCAGGTGATTTTACTGACATTTTAAGTGGCCACCACAAGTCGACTTTATAAATATTTGTGACCGCAAAAACTCTAACCTAATTTATGGCGGGGAAGATATAGGACTTCAGGCCTCTTGTTAGCTACCGCCATTCAACCATTTTATTTCCCCTTATATTAGAACATTACGGTTAGCTTTATTTCTCATGCTTACCAAATTACATCTATCTGTTTATATAATCCGCGCAAAAACAGGATTGATCATTCTAGGGAACCCGCTCGCTGAAAAACCCGATTATATAGATAATGATGCCATTTACACCTAGCGCGACGCGATAAACGGCTTTATCACGTGATATTTTCAGAAGTGATATTAGTAAAATATCGCGCGATGAAATGTACTTTCTCCAATCAAAACATTGGCGACGATGACCCAAGATTAAACCAGGGCTATCTATCGCGATGTTTTTTTTATCGCACAATTTACATTTATCGCGGTGTGTGTAAACTGGCCTAGGTCTGTGTATTTCTACTATTTCTGAAAAACATTGTTTTCAAATATAAATTATATTTCAAGATAAAAAACGGTTCTCTGATTTAATTTAGGTGTGTATATGAACGCATGATTTCTATATGTATACGTGGTTCGAATATTTCTGCATTGATCAAAATAATATATGTTAAAATGAGAATATATTTATGGGTATGTTCATTGTTAATTTAATTTATATGTTAAAGGTATGTTACACAATATCCATCTATAAACTACACCGCCGCAAACAATTTTGCAAAATTAACTTTTCTCTCTAACAAAGATTATAAATTAGCGATGGTAATATTCATGTTTAAACGTTTCAATCTTTGAACTAATTATAATTCTAAACTCATGCAAGAGTTTGTAATGGGCACACTTTTTCAAGACATGGTTTCTTATAGTTCGGTAGGTTAAAAATTTTATTTTCACACAACAAAAAAATGTACGATAGACTGTGTCAATGAACCAAAACCGAGTCTGACAATGATAAACTAGGGCCTATGCCTTCACGAAAATTGACCCATCCATCACCAAGTTTATGAACAAGTGTGCAGGGTGGAAAAACAGAAAAACTTAAAATAGTTATGTTGGACCAAAATATAATAGGCCAGCGTGTGATCATAAAATGAGGACATCTGAGTTATTACAAGCAGACAATGAAAGCCCCTCATGTGGCGAATAATCTAAACATCCCTACTCAGTCTAGCCCAGCTAGCAACATATGCTGATCCAATGCGGTTGTAATGCTGGCCCGACGACGAAGACATTATAAGCACCACGTTGTTAGTGTTGAGATGGGAAATAATAAAGACAATTTTACTACCACTTATAGAATAACCGTTCTGTGTAATTGTTCACATTAAAATTGTATGAAACTTACCATAAAACCTGAGAAATGTCGACGCTTATAAGCCTGAAGAATTTAAGTTTGTTTTACTCAGATATAGTGTTCCGCATGTCAGACGATTTAGCCACAATTTGAGAGATATGTAATTATCACACAAATATGATCATTATTTCATGAGGGTTATAAGTAGCATTATTTTTTGGCAAGAAAGTCGCAGACATTTATAAACTATACTAATTAAAGTATTACATACATACCTCAGGATTAAAATACAGCGCTTGACAAATCCCGCTGTTTTAGTAGAAAATGTTAGATCAGCTTTAGTTTGTGTCCGAAATAAAACAAAGCATACTTTAAAATGAATCAAGGTGATAAGCTGTATGTTTGTCAGAAAATAACATTTGTCAATCGGATCATAGTACCATGTATGATAATAAGCATCAAGAAGACTTGATATGAAGGTATATATTACACAATTATTTACTAAACATGTTAGATAACGTTTTTTTCCAAATTGGCTTACGAACTTCAGGTTTAACAATGTTGTAATGTCATGAATATAATATACAAACCAAAAAGGTCGCAAGTCATCATAGAAAATAAAACAAATTATTTATAAGAAAATTCTTTGATAATCGAAATGTATTTTGAAGTGCATTTTTTAAGCGTTTCATGACATATTTCTAAAATTGGTAGCCTTCTGAATTATAAATGCCGATATTTGCTGTTTGACTAATAAACGCCCAGTTTCATTTTTGATAGCTAATTATTTAGCTTGCATGCTGGTAGATATCATTTATGATCAGCAATATGGTAACATCGTTATTACTTGACTATGATTATGATAACCTGATATATTAATCTATGTTAAATGGTGGTGCACTACTTTTTTGCATTTTGACACAATACTAGACACTTGGGCTGTAAGGTCGAGGGCCCTGGTGCAGTGGTTAAAGCTGCCTGCTTGGAAAGTCGGAGATCGCGGGTTCGAGCCCCACTCTGGCCGCCAAGTTTCAAATAAATAAAATCTTTCTTCCCCGCTCACTCGTAATGATTTAATATTGTGGGGAACCTCCGTGGCTTCAGACCGCCAGGGCTCGAATTTCGAATCCTGTTTCTGGAGGGCAGTGTCATCTCATTCATCTCACCATCCACAAGAGGTTATATTGGCCCAGTTCAGCAATATGTGCACAAAGGTGGCCTAAAACCCCATTCATTTAATTTTTACTTACCTGGGCTGTACTCCTAGGCCTTACTATATGCCATAGACTCACTGGTGATTTAACATAGGCGATGTGCCATACATGTCACGAGACGAGCAACCAATGCCGGTGTGATGTTGGATCAAAGTCTACGACGCTGGCCCAACATCAGGCCTGCATTTGATCAGCGTCCTGTGTTTCCTGAAACCGATTGTCAACAGTGCCTGGTGTGATTATTTTGAAGTACATAGTTTCTTGTTTTCAGCTGTTGTAAACATGAATGGTTAGCGATGTACAAAAAAAACCCTGAATAATAAATCCATAGAATATATTAAAATCTGTTTTTGTGGTCTTTTATTTTGTCTTATTTCTGGCATTCAATTTGGAGGTTAGGTCGGTTGTCAAATCCAATACGAGCAGTTTTCGTAGGACATTACGAACTTTGCGAAGACCTTTAAACTATACCATGCGTGCGTAACATGTACATGTCGTCCCCCTAGATATGAAAGGATGTATCTGTCATTTTGTGAAGTGGAGAATACACTCTTTATATGTAATTAAGGGGACGATGTTAGATAATTAGTTTGTAGTCCACAGTTCCATAAAACGGAACGTCAACCCAATGTTGATTTGATGTTTGCACAGCGTAGTTGACAATTGGGAAACATCTAACCAACATTGGGTCAACATCACGTGTTTCTCGACACGCACGACTAGACACTCGTAACATCATGAAGTAGTGACAGATTTTGATTAGTAGATCTAGCCATCTTTTTGAAAAGAGCGAAAACGTTGTTCATAACTTAATATGTCAGTTTTTTATTCTATATAAGTATAGTGACTATGCATGATTTGCAGTTAATCTGTTAATAGATGCATTCAAATATGAATATTTGAGCAAATAGTTTTATGTTGCAAGAACCACGATATGTTCAAGCCCATAGATACGTGATATCTAACCATTTTAGACAAAAAATAAAACAAAACCACAAGTGCACATGCATATACAAGCACGTAAATGTTTCTTACGCAGTTTCTGTTTTCTGGGACAGACAGAAGCCTGAAGGCGTGGCGACGATGCCTTCAGATTCTTGACATCTTCCCGGGTCAGTATATTTTCATACATACAGAACTTTCCTGAACTTATTGCCCGCGTGCGAGCCCGCAATGCCAGTGTAGTTTGGATTGAATGCCTGTTCATTCATGCAGAATACTGGGCATTACTGCTGCCATTGTGACGGAAGCCAATCAGCATGAGCGAGACAAGCACCGCCATGCACTGACACCTGGTGGGTGATTGTTAAGGTCTTCACCTTTAACTGTCCTGGTAATTATGCCGCCTATTGATGTCCGCCATTTGTGCTTGACCTTTGTTGGGAGACCAGTATCAATTTTCTTTTTAGAATTACCAGGGCAGTTAATTTTAAATTTTTCACCCCATGACATCCGAGCTCATTCCCCGGCCTCGAATCATTATAAAAGCTGATATTTAAAATTGAATAACCAGATACAACCTTTATTGAATCTACACGGGAAGATAGGGAAGAATTATTTTGTAAACCTGAATACCGCCATTCTCTACTAATTTGAAAAATGACGTGAATAATAGATGTGGCATAATGTGATATAATGTAAAACCTGAATGCACACAGCCAACCACCAAACCTGAACTATATTCTATATTGATTGGAAGAATTTAATAAACAATAGTTTTGCAAGGATATTTATTATAACATGGTTTGATTCACAGCTCATTATATTTCAGTCAAACATAATATATTTATACTAAGTGAGATATCTATATACAGATACATAACGCATTGTCAATCCGTAACTATGGTAAATCTACTGCAATGACGGAACATACCATACAAAAAATAGATCTAGGCCTACCCGTGCAAACACAAAAAAATTGTATAGCATTTGTACAATGTTGGGACGACGCTGTACAAATGTTATACAAATGTTTTGTGTTTGCTGGGACATAACCACTTAATATATGTCTAAACGTGTTTCTTCATTATCATTGTGAAAATAGTGTATTTCTCCACCACTGTCAAATAATGTTAGTGGGCCTAAAATATCAAAACAAATGCAAGGAAATCAATCATTTTCTGTTATTTCTGGTTTTAAAATCCACATATTCCAACCTTTAAAATAAGTATTCCACTACCACAAAATATCAACATGACCGTAATTAATTAATTCAATAGTTGTTTAAATATACTTTTTTATTAGTGGCAGTATACATGTGTCACTACTAACTAGTCATAATACCATTTTCAGTGCGGATACTTATTTATATATTTTCCAGGATGTAACTGTTACAATCTAAAAAGAAACTTTGTGTTGTAAGCGAGCCAAATGTACATTTACATACATACACGTATGCGCTAATATTCTCCATCATTTTAACAGAAAGTTCGGCTTTCAATGATAAAACCATGAAACGTGAGGAAACTACCAAGCACAATAAATGTAGGGTTAAATGAAATTGCAGTAGATCTTAGCTTTCTACTGATATTCCCAAAAAATTAATCATTTCTATTTGTAATTACTGTGCCAGTAACTAAATCTTAATTAACATAATTTTTTTATAACTAAACTTTTTGTTGTGTCGTCAACAGGCGAAATGATTTTTGCACAAAACTACCGCTTCCCAATCGATGCATACATATTTATAGAATATATAAATAGGTGGCCCATTAACAGGAAGACATTTCTGAGTTAAAATTAGCCTTTACATGATAAGCCATATTTAGCTTGTAGCTGGACACAGACGATTTGTGAAACGTTTGAAGAGCAGAAAGACAACGCAATTAGGTCATGTGGGTGAAAAGTAGTATCAGGTAATCTAATAGTCATAATTTATATTGATTGATGTAGTTTTATTATCGCATTTAATAAAGCCGACGTTTTATTTAGCTTGAAATTCAGGCGAATGGGAATATAATATGCCCTCATAAGTCATACTATTACATATTATATAGAATAACGTTACAATTGAAATATAAGGAGCGCATCATTCTGTGATTTTGTAAAAAATGAAATATGGCTGTTCAATCCATCATGTATTATGTTTTCTTATCTGATACAATGTATACAGGTAATAATAATTAAATATATAAATTATATTTGTCTTAACAAAATAAAGTGAATATATCAGCATAACTACGATTACTATTATTTCTTCTACTGAGCATATGGATCTGGACAGGCACACATACTTTAATCAAGTTTATAGTATACAGGATTACATTGACGTCTACGGCACCATTTTAACGAGGATCGATCCCAATAGTCACTACTGTCACTGACCTCAACATAACTTTAACATTCTTCGTTGGTAAATATTATACAGATAGGCCCTAGTACATTTATATAGCACACGGATAAACTGATCAAATCTCCAATAGTATCTTCCTCCAGCCACGTAATTCTAAGGCCGGCGCTCCATAAAATATTTAAATTTATATTTAAAATTCTAAAAAAAATCAAAATTATTTTAAAAATGTTAACATCTTTTGAAAAAATACATTTTTAAATACTAAAATTAGCCTAAGTTTGAATTGAAAAAATAATTTAGATTTAGAAGTTAATAAAAAATAATCATTTCATTTATGTTATTATATGTAAATTTCTTTAATTGAAAATGTACATGTGATAATAATAATTTAAAATTAATTTTAAATTGTTAATGATTTTATTAAATTAAAATTAGTTTAATTTGTTTAAAAATCTGAATATTTTTTTCAATTTTTTTTTTTTTTTTAAATTGTTCAGTATTTTTAATCCATGATGACGTAACAAATTGCGGCAGAATCAAATCACAAGCGAAGAAAGTCTGGTATCCAGCAGCGATTTTCTTTGCGTTTGCGATTTCACAGCAGAAAATCGCGTATATGGAAATACTTGAAGATGAATGCCAGACCTCTTTTCCAGCGAAATCGTTGCGAAAATCGCTTGTATGTCAAGCCGGCTTAAATGCTTACTTAATTCAGAAGACAATTCAGCTAGTATCAAATTATCAGACTATGCTGGCTCGTCGGTGTGCCTAAGGAAAATACGGGACCCATGTTGTTAGATATTCGTCAAAGTTGGGCGAGCGTGTCCCACAGGTCACATGACGTCGCCTCAACGTGGAATCAAATTCCTTGACTCTGCTTCCACGTTGTGGACATGAGACTGTTCAGGGTCGTTGCAGAGTTTCCACCAGGTATCTCACATATTGCACCAGAGCCCCCAGGGCCACGGCTGTACGATGACACTCACAGCCGTCCTGTAGTTGACGCTCCTCTCTCTTTACTCTGGATCCATCTAGAAGCAACAACATAAAGCCATGTAAGAACGAGGACTTCCCGGCAAACACAAAACATTTGTATGACATTTGTACAATGTCGAACCAACGTCGAAGACGTTGTGCCGACGTTGTACAAATGTTATACAAATGTTTTGTGCATGCTGGGTTGGCTATTGAGGTGTGTTTTTACATCATTAGTATTCATTTAAAATAATATCTAAGCTTACATGTTATCCGAAACATACCGACTAGGTCTAGATTTTTCAAAATGAGACATCATAGTAAAATATGGAGATTCAGTGTATTAATCTCAGGCATGTTATATTTGTCACACATAGTGCATGTCAAACTACACATCCCTGCAAACATGAGACGTCGTAGTTTTAATGTTGGTCCACTGTCTATGACGTTGGCCCAACAGTAAACCAACATTGGGCCAACGTCTCATGTTTGCTGGGAAACATGTTATTGTATCTCTTGGGAAGTATACAATTCAACATCATCTCAACAACACAATGTATTCATTTCAACATTCGAACATTACATTCACCATGTTCACCCCCGGTGCGCTAAAACGGGCACCAAAAAGTTTTAAATTATAACCCAATATTTTATATGTTTATGGTGCATTGATTTCAATGCTGTAGCTATGCTAACCATCCAAATGGTGTGGCCTTGTAAACTTTGTTTTATTAACGTTCTCTTCTAGTTATGTTCCTTTGCATAATAATTTTTTTTAGGCAACTATATTTCTTTACTGTATTTGCTAATAATTTGCTTTTAATTTACTTTACACATGTTACATGACCTAGCTTTATATAAAATATGATTATGAAATATGAAATATTTTTTTCGATATTAATTGAAAGTTGACAAACGAAGCACTAGAACTAATTCATTATACTTTTCCATATATTTTAATAAGCAGAATAGTAGGCCTACCTACATTGTTAATTTATTTCCCTAAGTATTTTAGATGTAAACACACATTAAAATGATCATTACAACTGCAACGAAAAACTCATCATCTCGTGTTTGCTGCCACCTGGTGAATTATAACAATTATTGAGCAGGGAGCTGTAACCAGTGGTAACGCTAGGCGGTGCACCTATCCCGGCAACCTATGCCTTTGAAGGCCTATCGACAGAAACGTCTACTACTCTTGATCTGGTATTATTCGCGAGATTTAAATTTCAACGAATTTCGCGAGGACAAATTCGCGAATTCAAGAATTGCGCGAAAATTATTATTACAATAGCGCTACTAAAGAAAAATACAAATTAGCAAATTCTAAGCATCGTGAAAAGTCCCGAAATCAGAAATTCGCGAAAATTTAAACACGCGAAAATGATCAGATCTACAGTACACACAGCAAAGACAACGGTGTAGGCCTAACCATTGAACCAGACCTGGTCAACCGTCTGCGACACTGGCCGGCCCAATAATAACGATGAATGTGTTGTGATCGCTGGGAAGATTTTGTCACAGAAAATATACTGCCTGATAGTTTGTAGTGAATTATACACTTGTAGTCCTATTATCAAGAATATATTATAAATTATTGCTATTATGTATAATCGTACATGAGATTCAACTGCAATCTAACAATTCTAAACGATATGATAGAGCAGCAAGCACTTTATTTTCAAGATTCTCCTCGCCTATTGGTTTTCAGCTTACCAGTGTTGATCTCACCTGTTGATGAAGGGAGTTGTTCACCCCAGCATCCTCTAGGCTGCCATTGCCAGGACAATATCTGATCAAGCCAATCCTGACGGAAGAAATCCCTGTATCCCAGAACACCACACAAAGCCTCTGTATGGACAACAAAAATACACATTATTACGGACAGAGAATCAATATGGCTACATAATTGCATATAATGTTATTAAACTTTTGGCCAATTGTTTGGTAGGCCCTATCTCGTCGCCTCGGAGCTAAAGGATCCTATCTGACACTCGTTAGAGTGGCAGATAAGATCCTTGACCTCCGAGGCGACGATTTGTCGTCGACTCATGACAAGTAAATCATATCGTCGGGCTGCAATTGTATGCATAACATTCCTGTGCAATTCGAACGTGTAAATTGTGCTACCATAAAAATATCTAAAAAGTATATTCATCGGCTTTATTATGTGCCCATCCATCGTCTGCGATACTGACCCAACATTACGCAAACATGTCATTGTCTTATCTCGTGTTTTCTATGAGTTCATTGACCTGACATAAAAAAATAAACGTATGTACATCGCATAGGGCCTACATGGAAACACCCTCCAGCTAAACCATGGAGGTTCAACAGGTCACAGTTAGGCAGCCAATGATGTGATGTAAATTGTCAGTCAGCACAACATATCTGTGATGCCTATTTATCTGGGGTTTTTTCTCTCTACAATCAGAGCTGGTTATTGGGGGCGTGGGAGGTGTGACGCAGAATTTCTCATCGTGGAATGTGAACTGTGTCGTCAGAAGCTAAATAGGCAGATACACGGACATGTTGAATCAGCGTTTAGATTGGCAGGATTAGACGGGTAAATTGGCTATTGATTGGGTTGATGTCTTGTAGGTAGCTCGTTCCTGCCGTATGCCGTACGTGAGCTGTAGAAAAGAGTGTGTCAGAGAGAGAGAGAAATATGGCCTCAGGATTCCCGGAGACGACGGGCATGCCCGGATTCGAGGTCATCAACTGTAACACCTACTTTTTTGTACCTAAGACTGGAATCTACAATACTTTTAATTGTCAGAAATACAGTTATTGAAAATGCTGACATTTGTGACATAAAATAATTTGAAGTCTTGTGAGTGACACTTTATGAACACATGCCTGCTACCGCGCAGATAGGCATGTATCGTGTTGATACACATACATTTTGAGAAAACTACACCTAAAACTACACCAGTCAGTTTTAACACCTTTTATTACTGTTATCATGTATGGAAGTCCTGTAAATGTTTTGTCTTTATTCGTGTAGTAAGTCAGATTTTCGCGTTGGTCTGGCTGTCGTGCTAAAAAACCCACTCAGGGTCACGGCTCTCAAAGCAGTTTATCTAGACCTCAGTCACCTGATAGGTTGAGATGGTCATCTCGGCCAATCAGCTACCAAAGATCCAGATCAAATTATTTAGTCCTTCAGAACATGTATTTTTTTAATGAAGCTGTGTTAGGGGGCATGCATATAATTAGCATAGGTAATCGTGCATAGCAATTATCGAATCCCCACATTAAACCTGGCGCCATTTCGTCAACGTTTTCGTGTGCACAAAGGTGGTCCAACCAAATCACTGTTATTGGGAATAAAATGTGTGTCTAAACATCAAAGATGTGGAAATAATTGTGCTCAAATTAAACGTATATGAATAATTTTCAGCCACTTGAAGTTGTGGGTCGCGGTAGCGAGACACAACTTCAAGTGGGTGAAAACTCAAATAAAATGGGGGCTTGAAGAACAACCGTAGTAAATTGTGTCAAAAACCAATATTTTAGCAAGTTTGATCGATGTTTCGGCAAGCAGTTTTAGATCAGTACATCTCAGCCGCCACTGTCCTTAATTAGACACTTACGCTGCTCCATGAATATATCTTGTCTCTCCAGCGGGACGTCCCCCAGGGCAAAGCTTTCTGCCTCGGTCAGCATATTGGCACAGAATCCTGCGTTCAGCAGATCAATCACAGTCAGGAAACCTCCCTTAAAACAGCCGTACTGCAAAGAGAAGAAAACAAGTAAATCCCCATGTTGCATAGTGCTGTGCAAAGCCAAAAGGCGGTAGCTGCTCACTACAAAAGTGAGCAGTCACTGCTTTTGGCGTTCCAGGGTAGAATAGCTGTCATAAAAAAATAACAGTGTGGCGTAAAATGCTCTCAGGTGTTTGACAAAGTAAGATTGGATGAAATCCTCGCAAATCCTCTTGACATCCATGTGTCTTCACATCTTAGAAATATCGGCTAATTTTGTAGAGTAGGCCCAATAAGAAATCAGAAGCCCTGACGGCTGATTGCTACATTTATGTGGGAGGAGGCTTCAGCCCTTTCAAGCCTGAATTTGCCATTGTCATCTTCATACACTACAAGCCGCGAATTGCTGTCGCAATTCTCGACTTGTAGTGGATGAAAATGACTTGACGTGGGTGATAAATGAACAAGTATACTGTTATTTTTAAAACAGTCCCATGAAATGTTTTGTTCTACAACCACCAGGTTTCAGGAAATTAAGCCATTCTTCAGAGATGCGAAATGATGCTTTAATGCATCGTGATGGAATTGATAGAATCAAGACTACCGCCATAGTCTCATTTTCGGTCGCACATGAAAACGGTCAATGCCAATAAACTCGGAGACCCCAAAAACCTATATATGCTAGGTTTCAAGGCATTCAACAGAAAAAATGAACAATTTATTTAAATTTATAACATCAAGATGGCTGCCGTAGCCTCGTTTTTGGTCGCGCATGAAAACGGACAATGCCAATAAACTCAGAGACCCCAAAAACCTATATATACTAGATTTCAAAGCATTCAACTGTAAAAAAGGAACAATTTATTTAAATTGATAACATCAAGATGGCTGCTATAGTCTCATTTTCGGTCGCACATGGAAACGGACAATGCCAATAAACTCGTAGACCCCGAAAACCTATCTGTACCATACTTCAAGGCACTATTGTGAATTCGAAAAAAATAAGTCGAAAAAATGTATCTTTCAAGTTATCGCGTTATCAAGGAATTTAAAAATTTATAAAATGAAGATGGCCGCCATAGTATCGTTTTCGGTCGTACATGAAAACAAATAATGCCAATATGCTCGCAGACCCCTCACCTGCTCACGGGCTCTACTGTGAAATAATAAAAAAGAGTCGAAAAAAACGTCGCTAGCTGGAGGCCATTCTGATTATCGGTGAAAAACTGAAAAGCAAATCAGGTCATCTACATACTCATGGGTAACTTCACATAAAAACTGGAGAGATAATTATTTTTTCAAGTTATCGCGTTAACAAGACCTTTTCTTGAATCTTTGACCTTGAAATTGACCTTTGATCTATGACATTGAACATTGATAGAAAAATGACCAGAGGGGTTGAATATTTGTATAAATTATTATAATCATTTCAATCTGTAATGTTGGACTAGTAGCCAAAACTGGCGGCGTACGGCGGGCGGCGGCGGCGCACGGAGGTGACGACAGCCTCGAGTTAAAAATAGTTATGCATATTTTTAATGGTATAAACATGCATGTAATAAAGAAGCAATTAGTTGGTGTGCTCGAATGCTTTGTAGTTTACATCTGTTCTTATTGATGGAAGAGTTTGTTTTAAATAGACAACATTGCGTATGTACAGAGAATGCAAAATGGGTTTATTTAAAAAAAATATATATCCTAATCTTTCTCCACAAGAAACGCCTTATTTTTTCTCTGTTATTGAAATTAGTAAATTTATGATTATGGGAGCCGATAAATGATAGGCATGTAGTGATAGGCATGTAAATGATAGTACATGTAGAATAACAGGACTACTTCCCCTCTTCGTACACTCCCACACACAACCAAGTTACATCATTATTTTGTTTTTAATCTTAGGATGTCCAAAATTGTAAGCATGATAATATGAAAAATGAGAAAATAATCGACATTTTTTAATTAATTAAGATATCATGACTTATAAAATAATTATTATAAATAACTGAACGATATATCGATTTGTATGGTTTGCTATGGTTTGAAACTGATTACATAGTTATGGATTAGTGAGAAGCAAACACATACATACTGTAATTAGGTTATTAATGGTACATTAAAACACATCATAATATATATAGAAACGGTATTCTCTCCATTTATAGTTGTGAATCACGGAAGACACAACTTAGTCTTTTCATCTTCTAGTGACGGGAATAATGTGGGTACAAAAATATATCACATTTATAACAAGTGGTAATTTTACATTAGCTTTATATCCCGGCAAACACGACACGTTGAAACAATAATGTTTTAATGTTGGCCCAGCGTCTGCGACGCTGGCCCGACATTAAAACATTACTGTTTCAACGTGTCGTGTTTGCTGGGATGGTCTCCTATAGCAGCTGTTGAAGGTGGCGGTGTTCAGCCACGTATACCACGGCAGAAGCCTTATCCTATCATCATTGCAGAAGGAGGAATTCATTATGTATTTCTGTTACCATGCATGAGGAATCTGCATGCATGCATGACAATAATTCCCTGATGTCGTCTGTAGAATCCACAGCGAGTTATGAATTATTAAAACAGCAATCCCATGGACATCCTTACAAGACATGGGTATAAATGATAGTTTTGTCTCGAAGAGAAAAACATTTTCTCTCACACAATGTACACCTATATCATCGTTGTGTTTTGCTGTTATATGTTTATAACATTTATTTCATTTTATTATGTTTTCGTGTTGTTATTATTTACAAGGTCACTGCTTATAGTCAGACAGCAGTTGTGATCTACAACGCCCATTTTGTCAACTCTACTTCTTTACTTATATTTCACCCATAGCATTCCAG